>PVLA01006923.1:0-114270 GCA_004027455.1 Hydrochoerus hydrochaeris
AAAAAAAAAAAAGATTAACATTGGAATGCTTAGAACTAGACACTGTCCCATTTTCTTCTCTTTCTTCCCTTCCTCTTCCTTTGTACTGGAGATTGACCTTGGGGCCTCATACATACTCGAGAAGTACTCTACCACTGAACTGTATCCCCAGGCTTTTTTTTGAGACAAGATCTTACTAAGTTGCCCAGGCTGGCCTCTGATCTGATCCTCCTGCCTCACCTTCCCAAGTACTTGGAACTACAAATGTGGCCAAAGTGCTCTATTCTGAGCTTCTCAGGACATTCTTGGTTCTCATCACCAAGCTCAAGTTGGTCTTCTGATGCCCTGATGCCGCCTTGCCCTTGTCTCCTTTAGTGCTTTGCTGTCCTTTGTGAAACCATGGATGGGAACAGCCAGGCCATCTCCAAAGCCTTTTACTCCAGCCTGCTGACCACACAGCGTGCCGTGTTGGATGGGCTCCTTCGTGGCCTGACAGCCCCTCAGTTCCCCTTCCACACACCTCCAGGTGACCAGAGTGGGGAGGGGAGGTTCTCTTGGCTCCTTTATTGTGTGGGTCCTGCTCTGTACTTCCTGCTGCCATCACCTAGAACAGTGCCTGGACTCTAGTGAGTATTCAGTGAATCCCTGAACTGAAGGAGCGAATGGAGACTTGAAACCAGCAGGCCTTGCCTGCATCCTCTGTGTTTCTCCATAGGGGCCCTGCATGTGAACCAGCCACTGCGAGAGCAGAATGAGGATCTGCCTGGAGCCATTTCCTGCGCCCTGGCGGCCATGTGCACTGCCCCCGTGGGCCTGCCCAGCTGCTGGGATGCCAAGGAGCAGGTCCGAGCTGCAACCTCCCACCTTCTTTTCCTGCTCTCTAGGGAATCTGGACAGGCTGCCCCTGTTTCTCAGAGAGACAGAAAAACAAACTTTATGCCTCTTCTTGCACAGTACTTCCAGAAACAGATGCTGTCACTTTGGACCTGGGCCACTTATATGATAGGATGTAGCCAGAATCTCAGAGCCTGTGGTCAGTTGGGGAGGGAGAGAGCTCACTGATAAAGCACCCAGGTGGTGGGATGGCTGAGTGGAAGGGCTCGGTAATATTGTCCCTGGTACCTGCATACATGGAGGCCAAACTACACCTTGACTGTCCCTTCATTGGCTGGGCATAGAAGAAGATGAAGACTGGCATAGAATGAAGCATGAAGTTCCTGACCCCGAGAAGAGAGACCAGCAAGGATTAAGAGCCTTGGTCACTAGATGTGTGAGGACCAGGTTTGAAATAAGAAGGACCATATTGAATTTCTTGAGTTTGTCGCCATAGGTCACTTGGCATTTGGCAAATCAGCTGGCTGAAGACAGCAGCCAACTCAGGCCGTCCCTCATCTCAGGCCTGCAACATCCTGTTCTATGTCTGCACCTTCTTAAGGTACTTCCCACAACTCCCAGAACTTTGGCTTTTTTTTCCCCACTTTTTTAAACTCCCAGGACAGAGAGGTAGACAGACACAAGAATTTAAGAATCCCTTGGAGAGCCAGGTGTGGTGGCACATCCTCATAATTCCAGTGCTTGCGAGGCTGAGGCAGGAGGATCACCATAAGTTTAAGGCCAGCCTGCACTTTATAGCAAGAACCTGTCTTAAAAAAAAAAAAGTGAGAATCCCTTGGAGGATTCCATTCTGCTTTTAAATTTGATCAATTCAGATAACTCCATGTGAGCCAGTCTTCACCAGAACTGGGAAATGCCCCTGTCTCACTATTTGAAGCAAGAGGCAGGAGTCCCTCACACCCCCAAGGGTGGGCACCAGCTCCATTGTGTGACTCACTTGCTTTTCAGCTGAGCATTCCCATCCCAGAGCCTGGGGCTGCCTGTCCCCTGACAGACTCCTTCCTGCTCCTCTAGGTTCTCTACTCTTGCTGTCATGTCAGTGAGCACCTGTGCAGTCTTCTAGGGCAAGAGTCCCTGGCCTTGCAGTCACTGTTGATGCTGGTCCAGGGCAAGGTAGGCCAGCCACACAGGTGGGCACCTCATGGTAGCCCTACCATCTTAGCCGGGGGTTGTTCCAATAGCTTAGTTCCTTTGTAGGTGAAAGTAATGGATTGGGAAGAGTCCACTGAAGTGGCACTCTACCTCCTCTCCCTTCTTGTCTTTCGGCTCCAAGATCTGCCTTCCAGGTGAGTCATAAAGTCAGGTCTCCCCACTAAAGTTTCTCCCACGTAGCCACCCTGGACACTGTGGGGAGAAGCACCTTCTAGGCTCTGTGTAGGAAGACTGGGAGTAGAGAGAGAGGGTTTCTATACAAAGACAGACCTGGAGTCCTATCAGCCTGGGGCCTTGGAGATGGACACGTAGCCGAGGTGAAGAGCAAAGCCCAAGGGAGGAGGGCCACTACCTGCCTTCTCTAACGTGCCGTATCCCTCTGTGTATCTCCCTATTCTAGGATGGAGAAGCTAGGCAGCGAGGTTGCTATGCTCTTTACCCACTCACACATCGTCTCTCTTGTGGTGAGTTTTCAGCATTCCCTCTCCTCCCTTTTACCCCCTGTCATCCATGCATTTGGGGGCTAGGGAAATCCCTTTCCCTTTTGATGCTGTTTTTCTTTACCAGATCACAAACATAACCTCTCCCTGCCAGTCCTGAGCATCATTCAGATCTGATGGTCCTTCTGCACTACCTCCCTTACAGAGTGCAGCAGCCTGTCTGTTGGGACAGCTTGGTCAGCAAGGGGTGACCTTTGACCTCCAGCCCAAGGAGTGGATAGCTGCAGCCACACATGCCCTGTCTGCTCCCGCAGAGGTGAGACCTGCCAGGGAAGACACAGCTATATTTTCTCCAAGTCAAACGCTAGAACTTCATTCCAGGGGAAAGACTGAACTGCTGGCAAGCCTGGAGGAGAATAAGGAATGCAAAAGGAATCAAGAACTGCTTCCTCTTCTATCCTTTTGCCCCCCGTATGTTAGGCTCCTCTGAGCCCAGGTTGATCAGGACGTCAGATTTCTTATGCAAGGTTTTGAAGGAAGGAGCAAGGCAGGGGAAAAGGGAGACAGGAGACTAATGGAAGTTCTCTGAGGTGTCAGCTTCACTCTACCTCTGGGAGCTCATGGTCTTGTGGCTAAAGTCTTCCCGATACTGGTCTCCTCTCTCTCTTGCTGCGGAGTCCACTGTACTCTTCTCATGTTCTCTTCCTAACCAAGATGGAGAAGGGTGACTTCGGCTTTCTCCCTTATTCTGCCTCAAGATGGTTCCCTAGGTCCCATTTATTCTACCTTCTGTTGCTTCTCAGGCCACTCCCCTCCGCGGCACTGTTACTGACCTGCTTTAGTTTATGTAGGTAACTTTTCTCTCCTGGTTTGTGGTGCTTGCCTATGTAAGGATCTCCCCTTTTAGCCTTCACCTGTCCAGTCTATTCTCCTTAGTGCCACCGCAGGGAGCTTTCTTAAATGAAAATATGGTTATTTGCTTAACCAATATTAATTGAACACTATTACAGGCTCTGAAACTATGGCAGTGAGTAAAACAAACGAAAAATTGCTCTGGCAAAGTTTATATCATAATCAGTGGTTTCCCATTGCTTCTAGGAGAAAATCTGGCTACCCACTGCTTCTGGGAGAAGCCCAGACTTCGTTGTGTGCTACTCAGAGCTCATCTGGTGCCTGCGGGCCGTAATCCTGCTACTCACAAAGTTGCCATTTCCAGATTGACTATGGTCTTTTATGCCTACCTGCCTTTGTATGTGCTGACTTCTTGGAATGGTCTGCCCTCTGACCATCACATTTTCTAGTCTGCCTTTAAGAAAAAAAATTTTTTTTTTTTTTTTTTTACCGGGGATTGAACTCACGACCTCACATTTGCCAAACAGGCACTTATGCTGCTGAGCTAAACCCCTGGCCTGCCTTTAAAATTTTTTTTTTTTTTTTTTTTTGGTGCCAGGGATTGAACTCACAACCTCGCATTTGCCAAGCAGGCTAAACCCCTGGCCTGCCTTTAAAATTTTTAACACATCAGTTTTTTACCTTTCATGTTAGGCACTCTCGGTGACGTCACTAACCTCTTACCTAGCAAATGTCTTCCTAATTATTTCTTCTATGTCTGCTTACCAGACTAAGTCCTTAGGACACACACTGAGTGACTAGGTAGAAATCGAGATGTCCAAGGCTAAGACAGCTCATCCCACTCTGCTGGGCCAGGGAATAGCTGTCATTCCTCTCGGGGCTCTGCATGCTTCTTGCCTCGTTCCGACAGGTCCGGCTGGCTCCGCCAGGTAGCTGTGGGTTCTATGATGGCCTCCTCATCCTTCTGCTGCAGCTGCTTACCAAGGTACAGGCTTATCTTAAGATGAATGGAGTTGCAGGACACTAGGAGGGAAGAAACGACCCACGCTTGCTGTTCCTGTCTTAACTCCTATGCCTGCAATAGCCTTATTGCTGTCGCCCCATCTGCCCTCAATAGGGGCCCTTTGAAAGAAACCATTAAAGCTGCATTTCTGGGTATCCAATGGGGAAACAAGGAAATTCCTCATTTGGAATTTTTTCTATTTTAAAAATATTTTTTAAATTTTCTTTTATTGGCTTGTGCACAACTCAGCCTTGGCACAAATTGACTCTACCAGGCCAATTCCCTGAGTTTTAGCAGGCACTCAAGTGGCTTGAGAGGTTCAGGGAATTAAGATGTGATAAGAAAAGAAGACAACATGGAAATACTAGGTAGGAAGACAGAAGAGTTCTTTCTTTTCTTTTCTTTTTTTTTTGTCTTTTTGAGATAGGGTCTCTCTATGCCATTCAGGTAGGCTTTGAGCTCACTTTGTAACCCAGGCTGTTCTTGAACTTGCAATGATCCTTCTACCTCAGCCTCCCAAGTGCTGGGATTACAGGCATGAGCCACCATGCCCAGCTAGAAGAGTTCTTTCTGTGACTCCCTTCTCTTCTAGGTAAGGGACTGGAGGGAAAAAGGCATTTTCCAGGTATGGTGACACACACCTGTGATCCCAGCACATGGGAGGTTGAGGCAGGAGGATCACCATGAGTTCAAGACCAGCTGGGGCTACATAATGAGTTGAAGGCTGCTCCAAACAATAGGACAAGACTCTGACTGGAAACAAACAAACAAACAAAATGGAAAAAATAGGCATTTAGGCATTTAGATTTCTGGCTTCTGCCTCCCCACCTACCCATTCACTTCTGTTTCCAGCAGGGGAAGGCTGGCCTGATCAGAGACGTGGCTAGCTCAGAAATGTTGGCCATCCTGTGGCGCCGTTTCTCCATGGCCTTGAAGCTGCCTGACAAGGTGTCTAAACAGGAAGAGGACCTGTCACTGTCTGGTCCACCCAGTCCAGAGCCAGACTGGACACTGATCTCGCCTCAGGGTATCTTCCTCTTAGCATAGCATCCTTTTTGGGGCCAGTATATGGATCCTGCCTCAAAAGGAGGCAGCCTCGAGTTGGGTTAACCCACTGAGAGGCATCTGTTATTGCTGCCTGGGAGAGGATGGCAGAGTCTCCAAAGGAGCTGGTCAAGGATGGGGGAGGACTGGATAGGTGGTAGCTCTGGGAGTCACAGAGAAGCAGGGGTATCTGAACCTCTTGCCTGCTTTACTAGGTCTTTTTTCTTGATGTTTTTAGGCATGGCAGGCCTGCTGAGCCTGGCCATGGTCATCTTCACCCAAGAGCCCCAGTTATGCCTGAGCCACCTGTCTGAGCATGGAAGTGTCCTTATGTCTACCTTGAAGTACCTGCTTTCCCCCAGCTTCCTACATCACCTGAGCCAGGCGTGAGTCTGAGCTGAAGGAAGAAGAGTCAGCATTGGTGGGGACAGGATAGCAGGAAAAAAGTAGCTGCCAGCTTGAGTTATGAAATTGGGGCATGAGATAAAGATTAGGCTGGAAGCCTAAGGAGTTGCCAAGAGTGGGGGAGAGTTCCGGGGGAAGGATTGAAAGAAAGGGAAACATCAGAAAGGGTGGGTGAACAAGACCAAGTCTATTCTTCTCCATCCCCTTCCTTAGGCCTCATGGGCCTGAGTTTCTCCCTGTCGTGGCACTCTCTGTCTGCCAGCTCTTCTGCTTCCCCTTCTCCCTGGATGTGGATGCCGACTACCTTGTAGGAATCTTGGCTGACCTCAGGAATGCAGAAGTTGCAGCCCTCGTGCTGCAGGTACTTGGGCAGCTACATGGGCATGGAAGTGGGAGTGGCAGATGGCTAAGTTTTTGGTCCTCTAATTCAGTGCTCAGCAGTTCCAGGGTTCTTTTAAGTCCCTGTAAGAGTGGAACATCTGACTTGATCTAAGAGTTGGAGTGGAGACAGCATGCATGCATGAACAGAACATGCATTTGGAGCTGGGCTGTTTTTTCTCTCTTTCCATCAGTCTCCTGCCTGGCACTGTTGGAGTTCAGTGGGGAGAACATCCTAGTCCCAACACTGGAAGCTCAGCTCGGTCACTTCCTTAATAGATTCTGGCATTAAGCTGGGGGTGTGTAGTGGCAGAGATGAGCCCTGCAGACAAGGGAGTGAGCTTGGGAAGAAGCTGCTCTCCTGGATTTCACATGTGTTTTGTGTAGTGTGCTTTGGGGCAGGACTTTTCAGCTCTTCTCAGCTTGGCTTTTCTCTCTCTAGCTTTAGAGCTTCTCCTTCATATAAGTGGTGAACTCTCCCTTTTTCTAAACTCCTTTTACCTGCATTTCTGTCCTCCATGCTCCCAGGTCTGCTGCCATCATCTTCCACCGTCACAAGTCGAGTTGCCCATCAGCCTCCTCACACGCCTGGCTCTTATGGATTTCACCTGTCTCAACCAGTTTGTGAGGACAGTGGCTGCCTCCCCTGAAACCATCTCTTTCCTCTCTGCTGCCCTCCTGAGTGACCAGCCACTGCTGACCTCTGATCTCCTCTCCTTGCTGGCCCATGCAGCCCGGGAACTGTCTCCCAGCCACTTGTTCTTCATCCAGGAACTCCTGGCTGGCTCTGATGAATCCTATCGACCTCTGCGCATCCTCCTAGGCCACCCAGAGAACTCTGTGCGGGCCCGTACTTTCGGGCTCCTGGGACACTTGCTCCAACATAACATGGCCCTGCGTGGGGCACTGCAGAGCCAGGCTGGACTGTTGAAACTTCTGCTGCTGGGCCTTGGAGACAAGGACCCTGCTGTGCGGCGCAATGCCAGCTTTGCAGTGGGCAATGCAGCTTACCAAGCTGGTCCCCTGGGACCTGCCCTGGCAGCAGCAGTGCCCAATATGACCCAGCTACTTGGAGATGCTCAGGCTGGTATTCGACGAAATGCTGCATCAGCTCTGGGCAACTTGGGGCCTGAGGGATTGGGGGAGGAGCTACTCCAGTGCCAAGTACCCCAGCGGCTCCTAGAGATGGCATGTGGAGATCCTCAGCCAAATGTGAAGGAAGCCGCCCTCATTGCCCTCCGGAGCCTCCAACAGCAGCCTTGCATCCATCAGGTATGGTCCAAGGGACATGTGAACTATGATCAAGAAGGTCCCTGTACTTTCACCATGTTCCTCTGAGATAGTCTGTAAGGAGTTGGGGCATCTAGAAATCAAGCATTCTTTCTCTCTGGGTGTAGGAAACTCAGGTAAGGAGTTTTCCATTTATCATCTCATATCCTAGAGTAGGAACAGGAGCTGGAAGAGGACATTGAGCTAGGACATGCCTGAGATCTCAAAGAGCACAGCTTTCATCTTCCAGAGACTGGGCAGGAGGGAAGATCAGATGTTGAGGCCATAAAAGAGCCAACTATCTTTTTAATATCATGCTAAGCATTTTACCTTTATTATCTAATTTAAGCTGTTATTACCCTCATTTTCCTGGTGGGGGAACTGAGGCACAAAAAATTTAGTAACTTGTCCAAGTTACAAATTCAGCAAATCTCAGGAATCTGGGGACAGAGCCCATACTTTTAACTCTGCTTTATTCTGCCTTTTCTGTTCAATTTTCAGTGGATGAGGAGCCCAGTGGAAATCACATATATGCCCATGATAACACATTATATTGGTTCAATGTGATAACATTGGATCATTTCTGCAGAATAGAAATTTGGCAGAATGGTAGTTATAATTGTAGGAGTTTTGGGGATCCACATGGAAAAATACTACAAAGGACTCTTGGTTGAGGTTGAAAGATCAGGTTGGGACTCACTAGGCCCAAGGCTAGAAATTAAACTTTTTGGCTCACTGTTAGTCACTACTACATTCATTACCTCTTCCTGAGGACAAATGCATGGGTCCATTGACACCTTGGTTTTATGGATCTGCAACCAAAGACACTGGAAGTAAACTTTTGGTCCTCATGATTCCTGCCTCCAACATAGCTTTTCTCGCATTCAGTCTGTTTTAATTTTCTGAGAGGATCTCGCTATGTAGTTCAGGCTGGCCTTGAATCTTCAGTGATCCTCCTGCTTCAGTTTGTCCTGAATGCTGGGATTATAGGCACGTGACACCATACTCAGATTCCTTTCAGGCCATCCTGAGTCCTCCAAACTCATGTCTTTTTCTTCTTTTTCTGAACTGGGCATTGGTGATCTAAAGAGTACCCTTCACACCACCACTTCTGAGCCTCATGGTCTGTTCTATCATGTGCTCTGTTCCAAAGGTGCTGGTGTCCCTGGGTGCCAGTGAGAAATTAGCCTTGCTCGCTCTGGGGAATCAATTACTGGCGCAAAATAGTTCTGGGCTTGCCTCTGCCAAACATTGCAAGAAACTCATCCGCCTGCTAAAGCCACCTGACAGCACATGATCCCAGGTTCCTGGGGTCCAGCCTCCAGCCTTCATTACTCTGCTATTGCCAAGTCTTCGTTACATGCCTCCACAAGCCACCAACTCATCTGAGAGCGAGAGAGACTGAAAATGAAGTCAAGCTGCCAACTCTCCTGGGGATGAGAAACTAGAAGAGATTATATATAAAGCTCCTTCCTTTTCCAAGATTCAAGATCATTTCAACCAGTAAATTTTATTACTGTCAGTGCCAGAGAAGATTCCTTTCTTCTCTATGTACAGGGGTCTTTTTCCTAATAACATGCCTTATAACCAACCCTAGGAACAGGCCACCCTGGACCTTAGGGAAACATTGCCACCTCTCAGTTCTGTCCCCGTCTGGAGCTGCTAGAATGCTTTGGCAGTTTTTGCTTTAGGCACATTGGCCTCTGTCTCAGGTGAAGGCTGTGAGGATAAATGTGAGCCTCTGTTGTTGAGGAGTTCCCTTAGCCCACATTTCTTTCATGGGTGGGAAGTATATCTTTTTGGTTTTGTTTTGTTTTTTGGTAATTCTGTTTGTAAACTTTTTAATAAAAAAAAAATTGTGCCTCTCCATACTTGGAGCTCCCAGGGTAAGGGGATGGGAGGCTCAACACCTTGTAGCTTCTATAGGGGCCTGGAAGCCCTGAGGTCCTGTTCATGTAGGGTCCTGCTTTGGGACCTCACCTGTATCTTACCCTGCCTCCCAACTTCCTCCATCTGCCTTCTGCTAGCCAAATGTGGTCACCTACTTCCAAGCCACAGCCAGTGGAACTGAAATAGTAAAGTGTAGGGTTGAACAGAAGTAAATTGGATTTCTTTGAGGTCTCGGACTATTTTTAATATTTAGTAGAGTTTCAGTGTACTGCGTAGGGAATCCTGGATGCTTTAGAAGGGTAGCTATTTATGGAGACTGTGTAGCTTACCTGAAAGTGGTGTTGGAATCCCTGAAAGCAGCGATGTTAGAATCGTAATCTAACTGGGCATATACTAGGAAGCTTAAACCTTGACCCATCGAATAGCTTAGGACAAGCTTCCAAGCCCTGATTTCTCCATCTATACTTTCCTTAAACCTTGATTTATTTTTTATTTTTATTTTTTAAGAATGATACCAGACATGGTGGTACATGCCTACAATTCTAGCACTTGGGAGGCTGAGGCAGAAGGATCTCTGCAAATTCGAGGCCAGCTTGAAATGCATACTGAAACACTCTCAAAAAAAAAAAAAAAAGATGGAACAAAAGTAAGGTGCCCTTAGGTTTTTGTTTATTTGTTTGTTTTTCTTTTTGAGACAAAAATTGTTGCTATGAAGTTCAGGCTGGTCTTGAGCTCTCTTTGTAGCCCAGGCTGGTCTTGAACTCACAACAATCCTCCTGCCTCAGCCTCCCGAGTGCTGGGATTACAGGCATGAGCCACCACGCCCAGCTTAAACTTTTTTTGTTTGTTTGGTTGGTTGGGTTTTTTTTGGTACCAGGGATCGAACTCACAGTCTTGAGTTTGCCAGGCAGGTGCTTAGGCCACTGAGCTAAATCCCTTAAATTCAAAGGGTTTTTTTTGGTAACGGATTGAACTCACGACCTCACGTTTACCAAGCAGGCACTTAACGCCACTGAGCTAAACCCCCTTTGCCCTTAGTTTTATAAGCAATTTTATGTAGCCCTTTGTCTTTGTTACTTTTCTTGTTGCTGAGACAAAATACTGGACACCCCAAATTAAAGGAAGAAGGGTTTATTTCAGTCCACAGTTTGTAGAGGTTTCAGTCTGCAGTTGGCTGACTCCAAGGCAGGACAGCATAGCAGAAGAGCATCACAGAGGAAAAACAGTGCATGGCATGGCTGACAGAAACTAGCAAGCAGCAACCAGTAGCCTGCTTTTTCCTATTATCCCATCCAGGTTACCAGCTTTTTGGGTGGTGCCACAAAACTATGCTAATTCCAGTTAGTGGACTAAGTACTATGCACCTTTAATCCCACTATTACATACCCTAGATCTAACTAGCTTCAAAAAGCTCCACCTATGAGAACATGAGGCTTTTTTGGGGGAGGGGGGCATCTAGATGTAAGCCATAACACCCTTGTTTTCATTGTCCACTGTGTTTACACTTTTAACAAAAATGACATTTTTCTAAGAATTGCCTGAATTTCCTATCCAGATTATTTCAGTTCATATATTTACTGAGTGCTTTCTATATGCCAGACTTTTTTTTTTTTTGAGTTACTGGAGAGAGATACTACCTGGCTATCCTTGAGTTTTCCTTTTAGTGGGGGAGATAGGGAATTTACTAAAATAAGTGAATTTAAGGTGGACATAGTGGTGCATGCCAATAGTCTCAGTTCTTTGAGCAAAAAGTTCACTGTAACCTAGGAGTTTGCAAGCAGCCTGGGCAAGCAACATTGTGAGACTCTGTCTTTTTTTTTTTTTTTTTTTTGGTACCCGGGATTGAACTCACGACCTCATGCTTGAGATTCTCTGTCTTAAAAAGTCAATTACATGTACTATCTATAGAATAATAATAAAAGCTCTGAAGGAAGATAAAACAGGGAGAGGGAGTTGAGTGCTGAGTTGGGTGGTCAGGGTGGACCTAGGTAGAAGGTGAATCTGAGCAAACACTTGAAGGTAAGTGAGCTATGCAGCTATCAGACAGAAATGCCTAGGCAGAGAGGACGATCACATTAAAGGCTCTGAGATGGAAGCCTGCCTGCCATACTTGGGGAGCAATGAGGGAGCCAGTTTGGATGGAGCAAAGAGGGAGGAGAGTAGGAAATGAAGACAGGAGGTAATGGTGGGCCAGATTTACAGGCTTTGTAGATCTTGATGCAGATGGGGTTTTCCTGAGAATGTAGTGGGATCCACTGGGGGTTTTGCAGAGGAGTGATATATCTCCCTTACATTCCAAAAGATTTAGTCTTTGGTGTTGCAAATGGATCATTGGGAAGGTAGAAAACTAGGTGAACAATGAAGAGGGAATTGTAATAGTCCAGGTGAGAGAGAATGGTGTCTTGGCCTGGATGCCATCAACAGAGTGGTAAAAAGTAGCAGCTGGATTTTTATTTTTTTCAGTACTGGGCATTGAAACCATGACCTTTGCACTGAGCTTCTACCCTATCACTTTAAAAAAATGATTTTGAGACAATGTCATGCTAAGACTCTAAGTTACCCATGCTGGGTCTTTCTGCCTCAACCTCCCAGAGTTCTGGAGTTACATGCATATGCCACTTTGTCTGGCAATTGGATAAATTTTGAACATGGAGCAAATTTGATTTCTTGGCTGGTTGGATGAGAGCTTGTGACCAAAGGAAAGCAGATAAGGATAACTCCAAGGTTTTTGGCCAACTAGAAGGAAAAAATTGCCTTTAATGGAAATGGAAAAGGCCACTAGCAGAGTGGTAATGGATGCTTCAGTTAAGAACATGTTTGATCTTTCAGTTAGAAATCTTCAAACAAAAGTAGAGAGTTAGATTAGTCAACTTTGTAACCATTTGAACAGATACTATAGTCTGTGTTATTCGGGAATTTTAAGAAAATTCTGGGCAACATAATATTACACTTGAATACTTAAGTCTTTGACAGATCAGGACTTTCTGTTTTTGACAAAACCGCAGGATTGTAACATCCTTTTCAAAAGTTAACAGTAATTGCTTAGTATTAAATATCTCATTGGATTCCAGTATTGTTTGACTTAACCATCTTTTCAAATGCAGATCTAAACAAGGTTGACTCATTGCATTTGACTGACTTGCTCATAAGACTTACTATAGAACAATTCATTCAACATATTTTAGTACCACTTTATTGAGGAAAGTGGATCATTTGATCAGTAGAATTTCTCATATTAGACTGGGTGATTGTATATTGGGGTGTCACATTCTGTTGCAATATCCTTCGTATTTTCTTTAAATATGGAAATATATTGGTTGTTGAATCTTAAATATTGATCATTGAATCAAGATAGATAATAACATTAGAAACACATTTTTTTTTAATATTCCTAATTTAAATGCAGTGCCTGGTCCCTGATCAGAACCCAGGCAGTCAGCCATACTTTTTTGACTTCACTAAGATCTCTGGATTTAGGCAAACACAGTAATTTGAAATCTGTAATTTTTTCCCTAAAAGGTAAACTAAGGAGGATCATTTTATGAAACAATTATTCATTTTTTTCAAATAGCTTATTACATACTAGCTTAAATAGCTTGCTAATGTGGTATATAAAAAAATTGATACAGAGAAATTAAACAATTTTTCGAGACAGGAGACAAGCCCAATTTTTTAGGCTATTAGATAAAGCAATAGTTGACCATTTTATGAGGAAGCATAATAAAACATGTTCAACATCGCTGGGAGCATGCAATCCAAAGGATTAGGACTGTGTCAATTTTACATATAGCATTTATTACATGATGTTCAGACAAAGTGCTAAGAGAGTTTGGATTGAATGGTCTGAGTAGTGCCTGTTATGTCAAGAATATCTGGAGAGTTTGAGGATTTGTGCCTGTGTTTGGTTTTATGTGCGTGGATGTGTATGTCCTTTAACTTTTTAGAGTTAGGAGAAAACTCAAAATGTTCACACATATAAAACTATTGAGAGTGGTACAATATACTCCTAAACCCTGAGATCACTTGTCATCAACAGCTTTGCCACACTGATTTGCCTTAAATGTTCCTTTAAAAATTTTTTTTTGTTAGAGCTGAGTCAGGTATGGTGGCACATGCCTACAATTCATGCCCTCTGGGAGGATGAACTAGGAAGATTGCAAGTTCAAGCCTAGCAATATAGTGACTTAGTGAGATCCTGTCTCAAAAAGTTAAAAAAGGTCTGGGAATATAGGTCAATGCAAAGGTGCTAAATTCAATCCCTAGTCTGTCTCTGTCTCTCTCTCTCTTTCCCTCTCTCTCTCTCACACACACACACACACAAATTCCATTGCTGTAGTTTAAAAACTGCTATTTGAAAAAAAATTTTTTGTGGTACCGGGGATTGAACTCACAACCATGCACTCGCCAGGCAGGCACTTATGCTACTGAGCTAAATCCCTGGCCCTATTTGAAATAATTTAAAATTTACATTTGTAAGAACAATACAGGAGCTCTTTGCCTAGGTTCACTAATTGTTAACATTTTGCCACACACATATGACTTTGATTGTCAAACTGATTAACTTGAGAGATTAATAAAACTCACTTTTTGGTGTGTCTGGGTAGTCATGGGGGTATGAGCTTGGGGACTACACTGGTCCCTGACTTCTTGCTTGCTCCATTTGTTTCCTATGCTTTGCTTCCTGACTGCGGTAAACTGAGCAGTTTTGCGCCACCTTGTCCTTCTGCCACGCCAGTGTCTTGGAGTCAACAGACCATGGAACAGAACTTCCAAAATTGTGAGCCCAAATAAACTTCTTTAGGTTGCAGGTGTTGAGTATTTTGTCCTAGCAAGGGGAAAGTTGACATATGTCACATTTAGTTTTATCATATTTTTCCAACTATACATTTTGAGAGTTAAAATTGTGACTTTTTAAATATGTAATTTTGAGTTTCTAAGATGTCCCTTATGTATACACAGCATAATTAATGATATTAGGAAATGCAACATTAACACAAAACTATTAACATGCCCATATTCAAATATTGCCAGTTATTTTCAATACATTTTTTAAATGCTAAGGGTTGAGCCCAGGGCCTTGTGCATGCTAGGCAAACATTCTAGCACTGAACCATACCCAAACCCTTAAATAATGTTCATTCTCCTCCAGGACCCATCCCAAGAACATGTATTGCATTTGGTTGTCATGTCTCTCTCTCTCTTTTTTTTTTTTTGGTATCAGGAATTGAACTCATGACCTCACGCTTGCCATTCAGGTGCTTAAGCCACTGAGCTAAATCCCAGGCTCCATGTCTCTTTTTATATCTCTTTAGTCTCTAGTCAAAAACCATTCCTCAGCTTTTCTTTGTCTTTTATGACTGTTTTGGCACATTTCTAGATGTTCCCCCCAAAGCCTCTAGAACTCATAGTTGGGGCTTTTGGGAGGCTGGATCATGCATTTGTGATACTGAGATTAAGGGTGTATAGTACTACATTAGTCCATTGATTGATTTAGCATGGTTTTGGGTGTGGATCATAGGAAAGCCCATCCTGGGTGTGGGTGGCACCACCCTTTGTAGCCTTGCTGGGATAAAGGGGAAAGGGAAGCTTGCTGCTGCCTCTGCAGCTTCCTGTCTGCCTTGCATGGAATGCTTCTTTACTATGCTCCTCTGCCATGCCACCCTGCCCTGGAGCCAGCCGACTGTAGACCAAAACCTCTACAAACTGTGGGTTACAATAAACCTTTCCTTGTTTAAATTGTGGGTGTTGGGTATCTTGTTTAGTTACAAGTAACTAACAAAATGACTTTGGTTAACAGTTTTGGAAAGAACAGACCAAATTGGATATATCTGATGTATCTTTGAGTTTGGTTCAGATTATTTTATTTTTTCACAAATACTACATAAGTGATGATGTGTGTTATGGTTTAGGTGTAAAATAACCCTCAAAGCCTCATGTTTGGAAGGTGATTGGGTTATGAGGCATTATAACTTTCTCGCTATTCCAACGTGGCGTCTGATGAGAGGATATGGTCCCTGAGGTTCTGGCTTGGAAGAGTTTACCTCCTTCCCCAGGTCTTTCCTAATTTTTCTGCCTCCTGGCTGCCATGAAGTGAGCAGCTATTCTTACACCATGCTTCGTGCCTTAGAACCAAATATGAGCCAAAATAAAACAGTCCTTTTAGTTGTGGGAGTGTGGTATTTTCCAATAAGGAGGAAAGTGACTAATACAACGTGCCATCTCAGTATAATGATAATTTTTATTTATTTATTTATTTTTGCCATTTGATGATTTTTTTTTTTTTTTGGTCTTTTTCGAGACAGGGTCTCTCTATGCAGTTCGGGCAGGCCTTGAACTCACTTTGTATCCCAGGCTGGCTTTGAACTAACGATCCTCCTGCCTCAGCCTCCCGAGTGCTGGGATTATAGGTGTGAGCCACCACACCCGGTTTATTTGATGAAGTTCTGATCATTTGGTTAAGATGGGCTTAGCAGATTTCTATTACTAGTTTACACTTGAAGTGCATTAAGCAGTTGTTCTGTTCTGCTGTGAGGGAGGGATTTAGAGTTCCAGGAAAGCGGAGTGCATTAGGCGATTTCTCTTTCACTGGGCTCCCACTTAAAGGCTTTCAGTGGAAATTCTTTAGTAGAGCCTAGGCTCTTTCATTTCAGAGGAGTGAACTGAGGCATGGCCTAAGAAAAAGTCCACAGTGGTTAGAATCACACTAGAAAAGTTCTGCATTTCCAGATCAGGGCTCAACCTCGGGACTACATCTCCCAGAATGCCGCTCTCCGGTCCCCGTCGCACTGAAGGGATTGCGCTTGCGCGAGTCCGCTGTCGGCCCTGCCCCCAGATCCCACCAGCCGGAGATTCCGCGCGCTGGCCTCCCGCCCGCCCCTTCAGGCCCTTGGTCTGTCCGCTGGGGGCGCGCGCTGTGCGTGGCCGGCGGTAGCAGCGGCTGTGAGAGCGGGTCGCGTGGTGATGTGTGGTTGCTAGGAGCACCTAAGGTCGCCCGCTTGCCTTGGAGGCCGAGCGAGGAAGCAGCGCGGAGGAGGCGCCGCGGCGAGGCGAAGCCGGCTGTCCCGGGTGAGTGCGACTGCGAGGCCGGCACCGACCCGTGCTCCCCTCCCCTGTCTGGCGCCCCGCGCCGGTCCCCAGCGCTCAGGCTGTTCCCGCCCCGGCCCCGCTTCCGGCTCGGCGCCTCTCCATCCACCCGGAGGCCAGGGGCCGCGGCCTCCTACCTGGCCTCGTCCAGCCCTGGGTCGCCGCTGCTACGCCCGGTGAACTTACTTGGCCTCTCTGGTGAGAGCCGGAGGCTTGCAGCGACTTCTTTGCCCTGGCCCGGATGCCTCCCCCTTTCCCGCCGTATTGCTGTTTAAATTCCTTCGCCTTGTTGGGAACCCAAACTATTCGGCTTCAGGGCCGAATTTAGCATATACACCTGCTTTTTTTTTTTTTTTTTTTTTAAACTCCCCCACTCGGAGAATGTATAGGGAAACACTTTACTAAACTCTAGAGTCTAGCAGGATCTGAGATCCTGTGGAACTTAATGTCTATCCATTTCTTCAATTAATTACTTCTGAACAACTTGTAATAAACATGAACACATATTTAATGAGTCATCCTACTAGGGAAGGTACTGAAGATCTGGGATACAGTGGCAAACGAGACAAGTACGTTTTCATGGAACTGTTAGTGTAGCGGAGACCTAATCGAGTTTTTAATCGAGTTAGCATTTGTCAGTGGCGGTGTGCTGCGATTGAAGCGAGGGGAGGTGCTTTAAACTAGACCTGCTTGGAAGAGTACCTCATTCCTGTTCTCGTTGGTCTTCATATTCACATTCCGGGCTAGGTAATATTTTAGTCCTTTTTTTGTGTGTAGTCATTTCAGATGCTTCGAGTCGCTTCTTCTTAATTTTAGCACCTGTTAATTCAGCCAATGAGCAAGCATCTGGAGGAAACTTTGGGAGACTGTTGGCATCCTGTCCTTTTTTTTTTTCTTGGTGAATGAGAGACTCTGCCTAAGGGCTTCATTGTTGCACCCATTGTTGCTAACAAGATTATCAGCCACTTACTGATTGTAGTAAACCTAGTTTGGAAAAATTAGTCTTTCCTGGGATTGAAGAAGTGGGAGGATATTCCAAACACTATACAAAGTAGCTTTAGAAAAAATACAGACTTGAATAATTTTGACATTCTTGAGCTGGGTTTGTTAGGAAGCCAACCTGAGTGAGACACAGGAAGAGGGAAGTTAATAATGTTCTACATCACAGAGGGCCTTGGGAGTTTTTTTAAATTTAATTTAATTAGAACTGCTGTATTCTCTCGAGCAGTGGTTTTTCAAGGTGGTGTCTTTAGGGCCTGAGGCTTCCAAAGAATGAGTACACTAGCACATAGAGCTTTAGATGAATAAATTTCCAGAGCAGGTGTGCCAAAACAAGTCTTCCAAAAGTGCCCTGGGTAGAGATGGCGTGTGTGTATGTGAAGGGGCATATCCCTCACAGACTAAGAACATTTTGTAAACACCAATTTCAGGGAAGCCTTCTTTATTATTAAATTAGTTGCTGTTGAGTTTAGCTTGTTCCTTGTTGATGCTCTGACTTTTTTCCCCCTGGTACTAGAGACTGAGCTACATCTCTAGCCCATACTTGTTTTTGTTACGTTATTATTATCATTATTGTTACAGTACTGGGAATGGAACCCATGGCCTTTGCACTAAACTACATCCCTAGCCCCTTTTTGAATCTTTCTCTTTCTCTTTCTCCTCTCTTCCTCCTCCATCTTCCTCCTCCTCCTTCTTCCTCCTTCTTCCTTCTTTTTTGTACTGGGGATTGAACTCAGGACCTTGCACTTGCCAGGCAGTCTCTAATGCTGCTGAGCTATATGCCCGGCTTTAAGTCTGTTTCAAGGCAGAGTCTTGCTGGGATTACAGGCATGTGCCATCACACCCAGCTACCTTGGTTCATAATGAGAGAACATTTCTGATGTTGAATTTTAAAAGAATACAACAGTTTAATGTAACTAGGTTGTTTTATGGGACTATAGGTTTTTAAAGTAATATTGGGTAAAACTTGTCTAACAAGCTTTTAAGAGATTAAGTTAGGTTTGATGTATTATTCAATAAGATAATAAAAATCTGTTAAGCAAATCAAGTGATGAAGGGGCCAGGGATATAGCTCAGTGGCACAAGTACCTGCCTGGCAAGCACAAGGTCATGAGTTTGATTCCTGGTACAAAAAAAAAAAAAAGAAAGAAAAAGAAAGAAAATCAAGTGATGAAATGTTTATTGTAATTACAATTCTTTTTTTTTTTGGTACTGGGGATCGAACTCATGACCTCGCACTTGCCAGGCAGGTGCTTAAGCCATTGAGCTAAATCCCCAGCCCCTGTAATTACAATTCTTAATTCATTTCTTTTTATAAAATGTTTAATGTTTTCTACCTCCTTTTAATGAAAAAACAAACTTCTTTAAACTTTTGATGAAAAACTAGATTTCAGTTCTGAGATTATAATTTAGCTTGTACAAGGATTTGATGCCCAGCATTGGGGGTAGTTTTGCTTTTTGCTTTTTTTTTTTTTTTTTGTGCTGGGGATTGAACTCACAATCTTGTACTTGCCAGGCAGACACTTATGCTGCTGAGCTAAATCCCTGGTCCTGGGGGTAGTTATTTTAGATGTCCTCTTTAGTATAGTATAAGGAATACATGGTTTTAAAAACTTCTTTTGGGGATAATGAGTAAGTCGTTTGAAGAGTATGTTAAGAAAACTGAAGATAGTTTGTAGGGTTTGTGTCTGGGATTACTGTAATGCCAGACTGGGGATTGACTAGGAACGGTTTTAGACTGGAGTCAGGGAGCCAAAGAGAAAACTATTACAGTGATTGAAGCTGGAAATACTGAATGTTTTATTCATTCTTTATGCTGCAGTGAGATGGAGAAGGTGCTATAAGCATGGTCATACATGCTTCCAATCCCAACACTCTGGGAGGCTGAAGTAGGAGGATTGTAAATTGAAGCCCAGCCTGAGAAATTTAGTGATTTAGTGAGACTGTTTCAAATAATAAAAAAAAAAAAAAATTAACCAGGTATGGTGGTGTACACCTATAATCTCAGCACTCATGAGGCTGAGGCAGGAGAATTGCCATGAGTCTGAGGCCAGCCTGGACTACATAGTCTCAAAAAAAATTTTTTTTAAAGGGCCAGGAATATAGCTCAGTGAGAAGGTCCCAGGTTCAACCCCCAGTACTGCAAAAACAAAACAAGATAGAAAGATCTTGGTAGAACTGGCAAAACTTGGTGGCAGAGTAGATGCATGGAGATTAGAACAAGGACTGGTGTGGAATGATCTACATTTCTAACTTTAGTGATGCAGGGACAGGAAGTAGGGACAGCGTTTGTTGATCTCCTTCCTCTTCCTCTTCCTCTGTCTCTCTCTCTGTCTCTCTGTCCTTCTGTCTGTCTCTCTCTCTCTCTCTCTCTCTCTCTCTCTCTCTCTCTCTCTCTCCTTCCTCCCCTGCCCCCATACTGGGGATCAGGGTCAGGGGACACTATTGTTGAGCTACATTCCCAGCCCTTTTCATGTTTAATTTTTAAATTTTGAGACAGGGTCTCACAAGTTGCGCAGACCTTCCTCTAACTTGTGATCCTCCTGCCTCAGCCTTTCAAATAGCTGAGATTATAGGCATGTAGCACCATGTTTAGCTAGGAGGACAGCTTTAAGAGTGACAATAAAAGAGTTATATTTAGAGCTGCTGAATTGAATTTGCTTCAGGAAGGCTCAGGAGGTCATGCTGTAGGTCTGAACTCACTACAGAAATCTAAGTGATGATGGAGAGTTGAGAGGTAAGGGATGGAAGACATCACTCTGGGAGACTGTGTCAGTAGCTACCAATGGCCACAGATGCTGAGTGCTTACTATGTGTCAGGCAGAGCGAGACACCAAGCTTACAGGACACCAACACTGAAAGGGCGGGCAGTGGAAAAAGAAGGCAGGAGGGGACAGAGAATTTAAAACCGAATACAAAAATAAGTACATGAATAGAGAGTTGTCACTTCTGGAGAAACTGTGTAGCTGAAGCCTTAACTTCAGGTTCTGGATGACACATAATCTGGAGTGGGTTTCATTTCTCACCACATTTGTTCTATGACCTTGGAATTGTGTCATCATAGTCTCCCTGAATTTTTGCATGGATCATTTACCTTGGTCTGCCAGGAAATGCAGAGATAAGGGCTTGCTTTATTGCCCTAACTTCTCATACTCTCTTCTGGCAAAACTGGCAACAAATACTGACAGTGCTAATTTCTTTTGAGCTCCAAAATACGAAGGACCTTGTCCTTCAGAGACCTCATGGATGTCCCAGCTGTTCTAGACCTGTAGTTCTCAGACCTTTTCAGCCCAGGCCTCTTCTGCACTTCAAAAAGCTCTTTGTGAGTGTCACCTTTTTTTTTTTTTCAAATGTGGGATATATACTCAATGTTTACCATGTTAGAAACTGAAATATTAATTTGTTAGGAAATAATAAGCTCACTATTAACATAAGTAACTTTGTGGGATACTAAGGATTGAACCCAGGACCTCTGCACTGAACTACTTCCCCAGCCTGTTTTAAATTTTGTAAATTTTGAGACAGAGTCTTGTCAAGTCTTTTAAGTTGTTCAGGCTGGGCTTGAACTTGTCATCCTCTGCTTCAGCTTCCAGACTGCGAGGATGACAGATGCATATTACTGGGCCCCATTATAAGTAGCACTTTTAATGTAAATTACGGTTAACATAAGTCATTTTTTAAGTGAAAAATCTTACTATTTCAAAAGGTTGTAAGAGTGGCATTGTTTTTGCAGATCTCTAATGTCTTACTGAATAGAAGCCAGCTGGATTTTTCAGATCTATTTCTGTATTTAATCTGTTGTCATATGTTGTTTGAGTGAATTATGAGGAAAATCCAGCCTTACACAGATAGTTGGGAAAGAGTATTTCATTAGTCTTGTTTTGAAATTATGGTATTCTTTGGTGCCATGCAAAATAAAGGTTGATTTTGTAAAGATTAGTTGCAGTGTGAAATCTGAAAGGATGTCATTGAATTTTTCATTTTTTGTCTCATTAAAATTCATCATTCTCTCATTTGGACTGCATGTTATACCCATGTAACCTCATGTGGTATTGGACAAAACTGTTAGGTTAAGCTTATGCAAATCTAAATGTTGCAACATTTTATTATACAATACTTTAAAAAATAAAAAGGTTTGTATTATCACCACAGACTTTAGAAAAACAGCTAAATATTGGGGAAGCTGTCAAGCTCCTAGTGGCAGATAACACTTTTGCCACAATTCTGACTTTTCTTCGGAAGCTCAAAATTTATCATTGCCAAGAAATATTGTCAGCTGTTTTCCTTTCAGTGACAGACTTACTTTGTTTCATTTTCCAAAACATGTCTGCCAAATAATTAAGTCCTTTAAGGCAGTATTGCTTATGTCATCCATTCTTTGAAGTAAACGTGGTGTTCCACAGGAGCTTGCCAT
Organism: Hydrochoerus hydrochaeris; assembly: GCA_004027455.1. Lineage (NCBI taxonomy): Eukaryota > Metazoa > Chordata > Mammalia > Rodentia > Hydrochaeridae > Hydrochoerus > Hydrochoerus hydrochaeris. The sequence continues at coordinate 21,803 of PVLA01006923.1, forward strand.
TCCAGCAACCACACAAGTGCTTTACTTAGCAACAGTCCTTGTCTTCTGTACACAGTTTAAGTGTCTTACGTGTACTCTGTCTTTTTTTGGGGAGGGGTGAAGGATGTTCTGGAGCTTGAACCCAGAACCTTGCACAAGCTAGACAAGTGGTCTGCCACTGAGCTATACTCCCAGCCTTACTTTTCATTTTATCGTACAGAATAATAAAAAGTTGTATTCTTAAGGGGTGAGATTTAATTTTTTTGTGTGACTAAAGTATATGGTGATGAAGAATCTTCATTTGCCATTGTCTTGATTTATGCTAAGGTGCCAGAAGTTTTACTTATCACTTTTTGTGCCCCATCAGTGGAAAGGTGAGCATAGTAAAAAATACTAGTAGCACCTTAGTTCTATCATGAAAGTAGTGTTGACTTAAAGAACAATATGTAACTTATCAATTAGTGATTTCTTACTGATTATCTTCTTTTCTTGAAATTCTGTAATATTTCTATCCTTTTTTTGTTTTTTTCTCTTTGAATAAAAAAAAAAAATAGTGTTGACTTAGCAGAACCTCAGGTGTCAGGTGCTGTAGACCAGGCTTTGAGGACTGCTGCTCCAGGGCTAAAATGAGGAGGGAAAGAGGAGGTTATTTTAGCAGCTGATGAAGGTGTGGGTTTCAGGGAAGCTAGTCACCTGATTATATAAAGCCTTCAGTTGGTTTCACTTTTCACAAGTTTGTAGATTTACATGCCTCATCTCTAGCTGCTACCTGTATCTTTCTCAGGTTTGCTTACTCGTTTTGCATGACTGAACTGTATTCTGCCAAAGATACCTGTGACTTGACTTATCTTTACTTATGGTACTGATGTTTTCTTCTCATTATGGTGAGGGTATTGACCTTCCTCTGTATGGCTTTCAGAAGTTGATTGCTTCTCCAGCTTTCTTTAGAGAGACATAGTGTAGGATTTATCTTGTTTTTTTTTTTTTTAAAATTATGTTTACCAAGTGCCTTTGCTATACATAATGATTATATTCATCATGGGGAACTGATACATATACATAAGGATTTATATATTTTTGAGACAGGATGTCGCTATATAGTTCAAATTGGCCTTGCATTCACTATGTAGCCCAGGCTGAACTCATAGACACCCTCCTGCCTCAGCCTTCAAAATGCTGGGATTACATGTACCCTATGCTCTGCATAAGGATTTATCTTGTAAGAAAAAATGAGCCTGATTCCTATACTTCTTTCCTTCTGTCTGTTACCAGGTGAGATCCTTGTACTCTAACATAAATGTTGGGGAGTTGCAGTAATCTCATAAAAAATCTTGTGGATTGTAGACTGAACTGTTTGTGATGCTCTAAAATGGTTGAGAATTCCCCTTGGTGACTGAGGGAAATACCTAGTTGGAGGAGGAAATGAAAACTGCAGGTCTCAAATGCCATGCCCCCTTCTGTAATATAGGAGAGTGATTCCATCAGTGGTTGATGAATAATTGCTTTCTGTGGAAATAGAGACTTATCTAAGTTGTTCAGGTACTAGACCCTAGAGACCTGATGATTTGAATAATAGCAATGGTTTCTCTGACTGTATTTGTGGGATTTTCCTTTGCGAGGACAAAATATCTGACACCTGCAACTTAAAGGAGGAGAGGTTTATTTTGGATCATTGTTTCAGTCCCTGGTCATCTGGCTTCAAGGCAGAAGCACCATGGCAGAAGGGCATGACAGAAAAGCTGGCCAGCTCATATATCTGGGGAGCATTGAACAGGAAAGTGCTTGAGAGGAAGGGCCGGGGACCAGCTGTAGTGCCCAAGGTCAGTCATCCTACAACTAGGCCCCACTTTCTGATAGACCATTTGGCTACGAATCATCAGTGATTAGTCCCATTGATGGATGGATGGATAATGCCCTTATAATCCAATCATTTTTCTGGGAGTTCCTCAAGTTCACTATCCAGTCGAGTTCACTATCCAGGTTGACCTAGCAGAGGCAAAATTATCCCAGAGATTGGACAGGTCTGGATGGGCAGATTGTCAGTGCAGTGGTCAGTCAGAGTTTTGAGACTGGAGCTTTCAAGGAAAAGAGTCTGGAGTCAGGGACTTTGGTCAGGATGCTACTGCAGCAATTCTGTGCTCGATGGTCCGGGGTAGGAGCTGGGCTGAGCCAGTCTTGCAAATAGAAAGGGACATTAGAGCCATTTTGTTTATCTTTAAAAACTGCAGTTTTTTGCTTTCCACTCTTATCCCTTTAGCAGTTTTTAAATTTTTAACAGTTTTGTGACTGTATAATTAACATCAAACTCAGCCCATTACCCCCAAATCAGTTGTTTTTGAACCTTTTTGGTACCAGGAATCAAAGTCAGGACCGTGCACTTGCCAGGCAGGCACTTGTGCCACTGAGCTATATTCCTGGCCCTGTTTTTCACCTTTGTTTTAGGAATCCTTAGTGTCCCTTGAAATTGTTGGGGAAAGAGATTTGGATAGCATTGCTGAAAGAGAGCAAACTGGAAAGGGGTCTTTCTCCCACCTTTTACCACAATAGCTGTGCATTTGTCTGTTGTGGAGACACAAGAATTTCCTGTAAAAACCACCACAGTGTTTATGAGGCATAGCCACATGGAAAGTGAGCCAGTGGTATGATACCCTTGAGAGAATATCAAATGGGAGGAATACATAACAGGAACCCAGAGAGGGTAGGGCTTGAGCTGGTCTGAGAAATGTAAATAGAATATGGTAAGGATTTGGGAGGATGAGCCTTCAGAGAGGAAAGTGCTGCAGATAGCACTTGTTTGGTTTATTTTTTGGAATAGCAGAGTTCAAGATGGGAAGAAATGAAAGTAAGCATTAGCTGGGTGTGGTGGTACATGCCTCACAAGTACTAAGAAGGCTGAGGCAGGAGGATCACCATAAGCTTGAGGCCAGCATGGACTACATAGAGAGTTCATGACCAGCCTAACTACATAGCAAGACCTTGTCTCAAAAAACCAAAATAAATAAATAAAATAAAATAGGAGGAAAAAAAAGTATGTATGTATCTGTCTGCCTGCCTGTCTTTTTAAAAAATTTTTTTTGGTACTGTCAGTTGAACTCAGGAATTTGTACTTGCCAGACAGGCTGTATCCCCAGCTCTGTCTGTGTATCTATCTGACTATTGAGTATTTCAACCCAAGCTGAGAAATATGAATTTTATTCATGCAATGGCAGTCATCTGGAATGCTTGCAGATTCCTGGCTCTGTCATCCAACTGGATCTGAGGAGGTTCCCTAAAGAGCAAATAGAGCCTGGCAGGTTCTTAACATTGTTGCAGAAAAACATTTCCAGAGCTGTCAGTGAGAGGCATAGGCGGAGTTGGAAAATAGAGGAGGGGCTTCAGCTGGAGAAGCTAGGGGTATGCAGCTCTGAGGAGGATTGGACTTGCCTGTTAACAAAAGAACAAGGTCAACTTTTATAGATTTGTTGGGAGTGAGCTATGGTCTGGTTGATCATTATTATCTCAGTTTTAGTTTTACATGGTGACTCAGGAAAAACCTCCTTTTCATTTAATCCAGTTACCATGAGATGATTGGTTTTGCTTGGCACAGTCTCAGTTTGGGGAGGCTCTGCTGGAATCCAAGGTGACCTCAGGACTAAAGACTTCTGGGAAGTCACTGGTACTCTTAAATCTCTTTTCACAATGTTCTCAGTTTTGAAGGGGAATGAGACAGGTTAAATAAATTCAGGGCTAATCAACCTTGTATTGCCATCTTTTAGGTAGACACTGCCTGTATGTTAAAATGCTTAAATGCAGAGCTGAGAAGGGATGTGCTCTAGTTTTAAGATAATGAAGGAGACAGATATAAAAAATGAAGGTCAAGTTTCGTTCTGCTTTTAGTTACCTGTTGGGCATCTGTAGGCTCAAGTGAAGTCACTGGGTGTTTTTGTTATTTTGTAGTTTAAAAAAAAGACGGATCAGCTTTTAAATCAGACAGGTGGAACATGTCTATAATCTCAGTACTTGCTGGTAATCCTAGCACTCAGGAGGTTGAGGCAGGCAGATAGGAAGCTGAGGCCAGCTTATACCACATATGAGACCCTGTTCAAAAACAAATGGCCCAAAACGAGGGCATTGGCCATTTTGTGTCTGCTTTCTGTGGGACATGGTGGTGGCCATCGGTTCAGAAAAGTGAGTGATTTTTCAGTGCATTTTCCTGTTTCTTTTTTTCTCTTTTTTACTTTGTCGGTAGGGTGCAGTTTTGGGGCATAAGACAAACTGTGGTGCTGGTATTGTAATAAATTTTGATGGTGAGAAGATCCTTACGTAACATCAAAAAGCAAAGCATTTTAAATGCCATATATGCCATAAGAAATTGTATATAAGACCTGGTTTAGCTGTTCTTTGCATGCAGGTATGTAAAGAAACAATAGTTGCTGTACCAAATGGAGTATTTGGGAGAGCAGACATAGAATTAGAATCTATGGTGTGGAAGGCATTCTAGAAAAAGACATGGATGAAAAATGGTGACTTCTTGAACAGAAAACACAAAGTGAAAAAAAAAAAAAAAAGCAACAAGATGATTCTGATGAATATGGTGCCTCAACTTCATTTCAACCACAGCCTGTTCAACCTCAGTGAGGTCACATCCCCCCAGTAGCACAGCCAGGACTGCCACCCGTGCTGGAGCACCAGGAATGCCTCCAGGCATACCTCCCTTAATGCCAGGTGTTCTTCCTCTGGTGCCAGGAATGCCACCTGGATTGCATGATGATATATACCCAGTCATTTTGCAGCATAAACATAATGATACCAATGGGTGGAATGATGCCACATGGACCAGGACTACCACCTCTCATGCCTGGTATGCCACTGGGCATGCCACGCACTCCCGACATCCTGGAATTCCTCCAGTGACTCAAGCGCAGGCTGTTTCAGCACCAGGTATTCTTAATAGACCTGGACCACCTGTGCCAACTGCGACAGTACCTGCTCCATAGCTCCAGGTACTAAGCCCCTTTTCCCCAATGCCAGACAGATGGGGACACCTGTAACAAGCTCAAGTACAGCTTCATCTAATTCAGAAAGTCTCTGCATCTTCTAAAGCTCTATTTTCTAGCACAGCACAAGCTCAAGCAGCTGTTGAAGGACCTGTTGGCACAGATTTCAAGCCCTTAAAAAGTATTCCTGCCACAACTACAGAACATCCCAAACCTACATTCCCTGCTTATACACAATCACTAGTACTACAAATAGTATTTCAATCACTAGTACTAAAAATAGTACCTCAATCACTAGTACTACAGATAGTACTGCCGCAAAAGCAGCACTTCAGTAACAAGTAAGCCTGCTACACTTACAACCAGCAGTGCAGCAAGTAAGTCAATCCATCCAGTTGAGGATATATCACTGGAAGAGAGAAGAGCACAGTTACCTAAATACCAATGTAATCTTCCTTGACTAGGACAGGGCCCAGTTGGTAATCCAGCAGTTAGGCCTACTGGAGGTATGATGATGCCACCACAGCAGCAGGGCACGAGGCCTCCAATGCCACCTCTTGGTCAGTACGGCAGTCATCAAGGCATTCCAGGTTACCTTCCTAGTGCAACGCTACCACTTGGGCAGGGACCGCCGATGGTGCCCCCTTACCATGGTGGGCCTCTTTGACCTCCAGTGGGAATGTTCTGTAATGTAGCAAGGCAGCCATTACTGATCTTGCTTCATTCAGTCTAATAAGTTTTAAATTTAAACCTTTTTTCAACGTGTGCTGTTATATAGCCAAGCTTCAATCAACAAGGCTTCATTGTGACTTTAACAAATGTTACCTTCCCACATGCTAGGAACTGCTGGACATTTATTTTACATGGGAAAATTTATTTGGAATAATAAAGCAGGAACTTTTCCTGAAGTTGCAGTTTAAAAAACAACAACAAAAATGATCCTATTTCATCAGACTGCCTCAGAAAAAAACAAATGATGCTTTTGAGAGTAACAATTTGTGTTTAGGCTCCATGAATTTGGCCTTGTGGTGGTCTCTTGCTGTCTTGGCCCCACTCCAGACCAAGTCAGTCTTCCTGAAGTGGGACTCAGGATCTGCACCCCAGGTTATTTTGATGTAGGTGATTGATAATATATAGTGAGAGCTCATGGGCAATTTTTGGAAAGGGATCGATCTGACTGAGCAGTATCTGAGCAAAGTTAATCTGGAGGTTGACTGGAGGATGGAATTAGGAAAGGATGACCCTGGAAGCTAATGCAGTAAATTCAGATTTGGGGTAATAATGGTGTAATAAAAGGAAAGAATGCTTTGAAGAAAGACTTAGGTTTCTTGACTGGCTTGGCTTTGGGGAAATAAAGGAAAGGAAGAAGGTAGAAAAGACTTGTCTTCTTCTTAGCTGTATAGGAGAAAGCATGTTCCACTGATGGAAATGGGAAAGTCAGGAACAGAGAGCTGGTTGTTAGAGTGGATTGAAAAGGTTACACATGCATTTGGAAAAGTAGGGCAGGCAGTTAATGGTGTTGATATGAGCCTGCGAACGGAAAAGTTTGCAAGTGACTGTTCTGCAGATGATAGTTGAAATGGTGAGGGCAGATTTGTTTAATGTGGAAGAAGGGATGAGAGGAAGTATGAAGGATTTTGGATAGGGCCTCACAAGGAGAAAAAGGCACTAACTGTAGAAAGGTACAGCTGTGGCAGAGTAGGGAGTGGCAGCTAGGAAGGAGATGGAGACGAGAGGGGCACCTGTGACCTTGCTGGTGTGCATCTGTGCTAGTCCACCATAAGAAGTAGACACTTGGCTCCTGCTCTTTGTTTTTGGCATACAGCTCTTAATACCCTTCAGTCTCCTAAAAATGGTAAGTATCTTTTTTGTTTACTAATGAAATAGCTGATGGCTGATGGATATAGCTTGTGGATAGGAAGCTGGTTGCCAGGGTACCAGCCATGGGAGTAGAAGAGTGAAACCCTAGTGGTTTTTGACTATGTGATTTATCCTAGGTAGCTCAGAAGTTAAAACTGTAGAAAAGGGTTTGCACAGGTAAGTCTCATCTCTGTTTCCAGGCCCACTGATAATCTCTAAAAAACAAAAGTCAGGTGTGTTTAGCTGGGTGTGGTGTGCATGCCTATAGTCCCAACACTCTAGTAGGCTGAGGCAGGAAGATCACAGGTTCAGTTCCAGCCTGGGCAACTTAGTGACACTCTGTCTCAAAATAAAAAATAAAAATGGCTGGGAATGTAGCTCAGTGGAAAGGCCCTGGTTTTTTTACTGAGTATTGGGCAGTGTGGGGGGAATTCTACATCCTTACATTGCTTCTTTTTTCAGGTATAAGGAGGTATTAATATGTAATAGTGTTGTGTAGTGGAGAAATAACATGGAATAAAACAAGGTAATATAATAGGGAATGATTGGAGGTGGGGCATTATTAGGTTGGATTGACAGGGAGATAGACCTCTTAGGCTGCCCTGGCCATTCTGAGATGTGTCCTTGAGCGCATCCTGAGGAGGGCAGAATGGATCCAGTGAGGTCATAGAAACAGTGTGGATGTCAGGGTGAAACCCTCATTTCCCCCTGGGCACATCAGGCATTCTTGTTATGTAGACTTGTTTATCTCAGAGCCTTGTACCTTTTTCTTCTGCCTAGATTTTTTTTTTTTTTATAAATTGAAGTCTACAGCTTATTTCTTGTCCCTAACTCTAAAAGATTAATTGGGTACATGAGGAATAGAATTGATTCATTTTTGTCTCTTCAGTCCTCCCCCCCACATCCTGTGGCAGGATTTTAGTAAAATCTGACATTGCTGTCTAATTTGAAGGAGGTAATTACTTGCATAATAATGGTTATAGAAACCCTTGAGTTTCTCACAGTGCTGTTGTTTCCTTGTCTCACTCAGCCTTGCAGGTTCCTGTTTCTTGGTGCTGACAGCACCTGCTTTTTCTGTGGAAGGTAAGACAAGGATTTGGGTTTTGTTGGGCAGTGTGGTTTTCACACAGAATCTAGTGTAAACAGCATTCCTCCCTTATGTGTTGGAGGCCTCCTCTCATGCATTGTGTTTTGTTTTGGTTTTGGTTTTTTGAGACAGGGTCTTACTTGGTAGCCTAGGCTGGCCTCAAACTCACATCAGTGATTGATCCTTCTGCCTTAGCTTCCTGAGTGCTGAGATTACAGGTGTGTGCCATCATGCCTGGCTCTGTTGTGTGTTGGTTGGCCCCAGAGAATTGCTTCTACTCAACTTCATCTGGCATGTTCTGGTATTTGGTGTCTCCCTTAATAAGGTTAAATTTCATGACAAGGAGCACAAGATGGGTGTCTTAACACTCATATTTATTTTTAAGAGTATTTCTATTTATTTTAATTACATGAATTTTATTATACTATAAAATGTACTTAATAGGAAAATAACAATAAAATATTAAGTTATTACTGTTTATTTAGCCACCTTCTTTACCATGTATGATCCAAGTCATCATTAGTAGTCCAATCACCTGAAGAATCACTTTCAACCCTCTTCCAGAGGTGAAAAAGCAGTTTTTCATGGTGACATTGTACTGAATTGGGGCAATTCTACAAGAAAAATCAAAACAAAACATTCAATAAAACAAATTATAAATGCACAAAAATTAAACACAGAGCATAAAGTGGGAGAATATTCACTCTTTGATAATTTGACACGTGTGCATACACCTTGCTGTTTGTCGACCAAGTTGAGGAACACAAAGATTGCTTCCCCCACCCCACAACCCCATGCAGCTGCTTGGACACACATCCAGCATTCCTAACACAAAAGTATTAGTATTTGCACTGTGAAACTTTGATCTCTGTATATTTCGCCCAACCTCAGTCACAGAGTCCCCACAGCTTGCAAATTCACTGACAGTTTGGTTTGACCAGTTTGTATTAAGGTGACTGTATTTAGAAGACTTCTGCTATTGGTGGGATCCCTTATGAAAATTATGTGACCTTTGCTCCTGTACCTTAAGGATGACAAGTGGGTCCACTAGTGGAGTCCTCTGTGGGTAATTCAGCAAGACTTAAATCCATTGGTTTGGGTCATTCATCAGTAGACATTGTTTCTGCCAGTATAGTTTCAAAGAAAAAGTGAAGTTCATTGTGTGCCACCTGCCTTCTGGTCTGAAGAGAACAAAGCCTCTCTTTAGCAATTACTTTATTAACAATTTTCAGGCTTGCAAAAACATTACAAAAAATGGTCAGCCATGGTGGTACACCCTTGCAATCCCAGCACTCAGGAGACTGAGGCAGGAAGATCACTGTGAGTTTGAGGCCAACCTGCACTACACAGTGAGACCCTGCCCCAAAAGGAAACAAAAACAAAAAATAGTACAGGGCTGAAGGTGGTGGCATGTAGCCCACTCAGCTGTGTCAGAGGTTGAGGCAGAAAGAGTTCAGGGTCAAGCTCAGCCTGGACAATTAGGTAGGATCCTGTGTCAAATTTAAAATTTAAAAAAAATGTCTGGAATGTGGTTCAGTGGAAGAGCACTTGCCTAGCATACTCTCAAGGCTTGGATTGAATCCCAAGTATGGTGGTGGAGAGTACAAAGAATTCTTGTTCACCTTTTACTCAGATTCATCAAATGTTAATATTTTATCATACATGTTTTATTACTTATTTATATTCTCATATATATGAACTGTTTTGTGAAATTTTTGAAATTTAAGTTGCAGACAGATTGCCCCTTTACTTTGCGGTATTTCTTAAAAACTTCATAAATGTTTTAAAACCAGGAGAGTCTTTTACCATGCCACCCTATAATGATCAAAATCAGGAAATTAACATTGATAAGATATTGTACAGGCTTTTGGGTTTCAATGAGATTCTTGCCAGGTTCTTGGTGTCCAGAACAAAGAATTGAACAAGACACACAGAATTTAGGTTTATGGAAGGTGGAAAAGAAGTGTGCTCTGCAGAGTGAGAGTCGGCAGGTGAAGAGACTCTGACAGCCTCAAAAGTAATGGAGGGACGGTCTTCTGTACCTGGAGTTGGCTTCTCTCTCTTACAGCTAAGGCATTTGGGGTGGTTGTCCTATCAGAAACTTAGTTGGCCTGGCCTCAAATTTAGGAGGCTTACTTGGTTTTGTGCCAGATGTAAATGAAAAACCAAAGCTAGAACTTTTGGATTGGTTTGGTGTATAATGTGTAGGAACTGCAAGGTCATTTTAGATTCTATGTTCTTCTTTTTTGGGGGATGGGGAGTACCAGGAATCAAACTCATGACCTTGCATTTGCCTGGCAGGCAGTGTGCCACTGAGCTATATTCCCTTCCTGTGTTCTGTGTTCTGCCTGTGTGTCTGGTTCTTGTGACTTTGACAGATTATACTCACTTGTTTGATCTGCTTTGCCCTAGCTGTGTTCTCCTGCCTCAGTACCATATACTGTGGTGCTATGACCTAATCTACCAGCCTGCCAGTTTGCCAGCGAACCTGAGGTCATGCACTGTGTTGTTAGTCATGTCTTTCTAGTCTCCTTTAATGAAGTAGTTCTTCAGCCTTTCTTTGTCTTTAAAGATGTTGACACTTTTGAAGAGTACAGGCCAGTTATTCTCTAGAATAACCTTCAGTTTAACTATGTTTAATGCTTTTGTTATCCATTCAAAATGATATACTTAGCCAGGTGTGGTAGCTCACACCTGTAATCCCAGCACTTGGGAGGAGGCTGAGGCAGGAGGATCATTGCGAGTTCAAGAGCAGCCTAGGCTACAAAGTGAGCTTAAGGCCAGCCTGAACTGCATAGAGAGACATTGTCTCAAAAAGCCAAAAAAAAAGAGATGATGTACTTTGCCTGAAAATTGCAGAATTGATTTGCCCTTCAGTTAATCATATCATGAAGCACATAATACTAGTAATGATAACTTTGATCACTTGGTTACAGTGGTGTCTACCTGATTATTCTACCATTACAGTTACACTTTTTCCTATTGTAGTTAATATTTCATAGGGAGGTATTTTGAGACAATGAATTATCTAATAGTCTTTTATCTATTGGTTTCAGGATTCACTGATGAGTCCTGAAACAGTTATTATTGTGGTGGTTACCAGTGGTGATATTCTACATTTATTAGTTAAAAGAGTTGTTTCTTTTCATTCACTTATTCTTTTCTAAGTACTCAGGATTGAACCCTGGGCCTCATAAAAGCCAGGTCAGCTACTTCATCTCTTTTTAATTTTGAAACAGGGTCTTTTAAGTTGTCCAGGATGGCCTAGAACTTGTGACCCTCCAGCCTCAACTTCTTGAGTCCTAGCTTCCTTCATTCTTTTACTTGTTGATATCAGTTTGGAATTGTGGAATATATATATATATATATTTTTTTGTTTGTTTGTTTGTTTGTTTTTGTTTTGTTTTGTTTTGTTTTTGGCCTTTTTGAGACAAGGTCTTGTATGCAGTTCAGGCTGGCTTGGTCTCACTTTCTAGTCCAGGTTGATCTTGAACTTGCCTCCAGAGTGCTGAGATGACAAGAGTGTGCCACAATGCCCTGCAGTGGATTCTTACAGTCAATCACTGTTTTTGTTTTGTTTCGTTTTGTTCTGTTCTGTTGTTTCGTTTTATTTTGGTACTGGGGATTGAACTCATGACATCACACTTGCCAGGTGGGTGCTTATGCTACTGAGCTAAAACCCTCGCCCCCCAGATTTTTTTTTTTTTAAACTGGTAGTTGAACTCGTGAAAATTTCTGCTCTTCATTTTGTCCTAGATTTGGTCAGAAGGAGCTTCTTTCTTTTTTTCTTCTCAGTACTAGGGATTGAACCTAAAGTCAAAGAAAGAAAGAAAGATTATTCCTAAGTAATTTAACTTTTTTATATTATTTTGAATAGAATTACTTGGTTTATTTATTTTTTACAGTGCTGGGGAACAGACCCAGGGCCTTGATGTACTAACCAAGTGCTCTACTACTGAACTACACCCCCACCTCCATTTTATTTTATTTTTACTTGTTTGTTCCTATTATATAGAAGTAAAATTCTTTTTTTGTTTTGTTTTGTGTTTACACAATGATTTTATATCTTATAACCTTACTAAACTTGCTTATTAGTTCTAAGGGTTTTTTATGATTTCTTAGGATTTTCCTTGTGTGCGATCTTGTATACTAGAAATAATTTGGCTTCTCTACTTGCTATCTACATGCCTTTGATTTCTTTTTCTTGCTTTATTGTACTGGTTAGGCTTGCCAGTACAGAAATGAATAGGAAAGGGGAGACTAAGTGTTCTGCCTTGTTCCCAATCTTAGAGGAAAGGCATTTAGTGTTTTCTGTTAAGTGTGGCAGTAGCTGTTCCTGCAGTCTTTTATTGCCCCTGTGAGATTTTGAGCACTGCCTTACTCTTTGGCAGCACAGGGTGTTCTGCACTTGTCTACTTTTCCAACTCAGCCCAGGGTTCAGCCATTTTTTAGAGAGCTCTGACTCCTTATATTGTTGACAGATGGTATTTAGAAATGAAGATCAGGTAGTAGTAGAATAAGTTTTATGTTGTAACTCTTCACTCAGTATTTTCAGGTAACCCCAACCATCTACATATAAAAACTATAAAGACCCAGAAGTAAGGAAACAGAAAGGTTTTTACCTACCACATGTCTTCTTTTTCTGATGTGTCCCAAAGTACTCCAGCTGCCCTTTAGTGCCAAGTCACACTTGGAACTGAAGAATCTAGGAATTAATTTCATAAAAGCTCCCAAGTAGTAAGACAGTTATGTCTTTGTAAAAGAAAATTGTTTGTCCTAGCTGAAATTCTGTGGTGAAATAATTATTGCCTGATGCTTGTAGTTTTCTCCCAATGTGGCAGCTTGGGAAAAGGCTGAGGGGAGAAGATGATTCACTGGGTGCCAGTGAGAGTGAGAGCGGTAACTCCAATGCTAGGAGTGTTATTTGGGGCCAGGTACTATGCTTTTTTATGCCTTTTTTTTTTTTTTAATTGGTACCGGGGATCGAACTCACCACCGCATGCTTGCAAGGCAGATGCTTATGCTGCTGAGCTAAATCCCCAGCCCCTCTGTGGCTTTTTAAGTTGGTCTTTCACAACTGCTCCATGGCTCTTCCTCTCTCCTGTCTTTCCTGGAATGTCCCAGTTGCGTGGGTGCAGCACTGAATGGCAGTCACTGCTGACCAGTGCTTTGCCTGATAGGAGTCACCGGAAGGTGGTGGTTGCTGATGCAGCCTGGCTGGGAGGAGGAGGCATGCCCTGGAGGCTCTTGGGAAACTTCCTACAAGTTATATGTGTCTTTTGTTCAAAGATCAAACAATGCAGTTGCCTTGAAGCAAACTATCAGATAGCCCCTCACCTTCCCCTGCCCAGCCCTTCATCCCACTCTTCTCCCCAAGAGGACACCATTAATAGGGGCATGTGTATTCTCCCAGACCTTTGTTTTTCAACAGACTATTCACATGTCCTGAGAGCTCTTCAGAGGGACTTTTCTTCCAAGAATTTTCTCTTCTGCTCTCAGTTAACCTTTGCTTGCTTTTCAGCTGGGCTTTTTCCCCCTTTGGAACTATATTGAAGAATTTAGCCACAGAAACAGATATGTTTTCTTCTAATCTTGAATTCTGCAGGCTATAGCTCAGTGTTTGTACCGTTTGACCCTTAAGCCTTCCTGTTTCCCAGGAATCATGTGTAGGAACAAGAAACATGTTAGGTTATTAGTTCTGTAAAATGTTAGATTATTCAAAATGTTATTTTCCAGGTGAAGAGTGGTTTATTGGCTTCTAAAGTAAGTTCCTTGTGAGCTGCTGATTGGAGCGTCAGCTGATGGTGGACCCTTTGAACATCAGAGGCAGTAAGTATGAATGGCTCCACCTGTCTTTTTTTTTTTTTTTTTTTTCCTCCTCGCTTGCTTTCAAGCCAGTCTCACTAATGTAATTCAGGATGGCCTTGAGCAAAATATGTAGCCAGGCTGGCCTTGAACTCATAGTGATCCTCTTGCTGCCTAACAAGCGATAGGATTAACCTTTACCTATCTTTTAAGTGGTATAAATAAGTGATTTAAAATGTGTATTAACTGAATGAAAATAATGGAACTTGTAATTTACTTGCCATTTGCTCTTTATGAGTTTAGGTTTGTTTAAGGGTTTTTAAAGAACTGGGGGTTGAACCCAAAGAGTGGAGAGTTACATCCCCAGCTCTATCTATCTATCTATCTATCTATCTATCTATTTATTTATTGGTACTGGTGATCTAACTCAGGACCTTGTGCTTGCCAGGTAGGCCCTTATGCCACTGAGCTAAATCCCCAGCTCTATTTTTTTATATTGAGATAGGGTGTCACTAAATTGTTCAGATTGACTTTGAACTTGTGATCCTCTTGCCTCAGCCTCTCAAGTAGTTGGGAGTGCAGGTGTGTGCCACCTTGTCTGGCTAAGTTAGGTGTTTCAAAGCTTTGATCAGTGGCCTGCGAATGGCCTTCTACATGTATAAATATCTTTTCTCTTTGTTCTCTTTCCTTTGGTGTCTCATCTTAAAGTACTGCCCAGGAGATGTGGACAGTTTGTCTCTTAGATTCTAAGGCACGTAGATGCACAAGGTCTATCATCACAGTGCACTTAGAAATTTAAGGAATGTTGGAGAAAGGTCTTCTAGACATTGTTGCCCAGACTATACCCCAGGAGATGGGCTTGATTCTCGCTAAAAACTGCCTAGTGAGTGTGTGCTGTCTGGGGGCTGGGTGCCAGGTATTATTTGGCTATCTGGAGTTTGACTTTGTGGTGGAATTATGAATTTAGAACTACAAGAATATTGTGTTCTTGGTGTGATAGCATTTGAAACTATTTTCTTGCTTTCTCAGCTTCTTAGATTTTATTTTAGACTTCTAAAGTATCCTCATCCTCTCTCACTGGAGGATTGGACCAAGGCATTTGCACTAACCCCCTTATCCTGAGTTAGGGTCTCAGTAAGTTACTCTGTTGCCCAGACTGGGCTTGAATTTACAATCCTCCTGCCTCAGCCTCCCTGGCTTAATGCTTTTTTAAGTTTGCTCCTCACATTCCTGCAGGCACTGTGGCAGCAAGTGCTCAAGGGGCCTAGAACATGAGCTACTAGAATGTTCTAACTGGATCTCAGCTTTCCATAACATGGAATTTTGGTTTCATTAGCAATCTCTCCAAGAACAAAGACATTGTGTCTAAGAACCTGATCGTTTCCTTGGCTCAGCCAGATACTAATTCTGAACCAAACATCCTGAAACAAGGTTGGAGCAGTTGTATGTAACTCTATTGTGTCGTTTTACTATACTTCACATTCTGTAGAGTAGCTGTGAGGGTATCTCACATGACAAGTTTGCCTTTGCTTGGCATTTCCTCACACTGCCTTCTTAGCCAGCCCTGGGAATCTCCAACCGGCTGTAGAACTCCTCGCTAAAAGGGACTTACAGAAACATCTTCTTACCTCTGTGACTCTAAATGCAGGCATCTTTAGGAAGACAGGTGGCCCTTCTTCAAGTCACCATCCCACACATCATGGAGACTGTGGCAGGAGACAAGGAGTGGAAATGACCACTGCAGAGGCATGAGCTTGGAAATCCTACCAGTCAGAGAGAATTCACCCTACTCTGGCGCTGGCCCAGCTGCTGCTTCACATTGTCTGGGAGGAGGCCACCTGCAGTTCTGAGGAGGGTGGGGTCTTTCCTGCCCTTAGGTAGCTCCCTCTTCCTCATTTAGACTAAAAGGCAAGTCAGCTGGTATTGGGCTACTTGTGTTCATTGCTTCCGGGATGAGAATTCATGTAGTGGGATGCAGAGAGGTAGAGGCAGCGTTTGCGACACTGCAGTGTGTGAAGGGACTGTCCACCCAGTCTGAAGTATCCTGTCATGGGTGCCAGTAGCTGTGAGGGAGAGTGGGATCATCTGTTGCTGACTGAGTTGTGCTTTTACATAACCCACCTATGAAGGCCTGGAGAAGCACAACAGATGCGTGAGAGTCTGAGATTCTGTGGTGCACTCAGAGAGCCACTGGGAAGGGTGGGTTTTGGGGGCTACCAGCCTAAGTTTCATTTCCTTAGCCCTTTTCTCCCATTGCTTTGGTGCATCCATTGTGTTGTTTTAGGGGGGCAAGATTTGGGTTCCTGAAAGAGAACTGAGCTGGGACTGTGAATCTGTTGAGTGTATACACAGCATACACACACATACAACCCTTCACACTCACAGTCTTGTTAAGTGATTGGCAGTATCTGACTCTTCTATTCTGTATACTTTTCTCGTGTACCTGCACAGTATTTCCATAATTTGGACTGTGTTACTCATTTTGAGTTAACTGGCCTCAAAACCCAGTTTTAGCATTTGTGCTGTTTTTAGTCTGCTGTCATTTTGAATATTGGAGTCAGGTGAGTTTTTGTACTCTCCTGAGAAAGAATCCATGTAGGTCAGCCTTTACAAGAAAAAAGGGCAGTGTTACATGGTGTCTGCAAGCTATTTGTTGGTGTTATTCTTTCTTGTCTAACTACTCTGAAGACACTTGATGAGGATACTAGGTTTCCACTCAGAATTATCCCAGATGGATGACGTGGTATAGGCAGGTTTTATTCCCTACTTCTTCCCCTTACTGCCTCTCTGAAAGCAGACCTGTGTTTCCCTGGAGTGGTGAGAGCTGGAGAGTATATTATGAACTTGATTCAGGAAGTGACCATGTGGAAGAAATTGTTTGAAACCCACAGCTACAAGGCTTGTTACGAGATTCTGCACTAGAGGAAACGCTGAATAAGAAGACGTGTGACAAGCTCTCCATTCTTTACTTCATCCAAACTCTCTATTCCTTCTGCTCCCTGAACTCTCCTGTCCCATTGTGGATGTTGGGAATAGTCCCTGGAGATAAAGAGAATGTTGGCGATTAGTTCCATTTTTTTTTTTCTTTTTCTTCCCCACCAAAACATGGGTTGGGATTTAAATTGGAAAGGTTGGAAGATCTCTTGAAGAAACAAAATTGCTATCTCACCTCGAGAATGAACTTTAGGGTTAGCACAGGAATTTTTTGCTCCTGTCCAAGCTCATCATCCTTAATTATGAAAAGCAGACTAAACTAGAGGCAGCTGAGAGTTGGTACACAGCAGTAGGGGTCTAATGCATTCTCAGATCATCTTTGAGTTTCCAGAATTGGTTGGTGAGGAGAGGATAGTGATGTTCTCAGCCTTGCCTTAGTTTCTCACTGGTTTTAGGTGAGGGAAGCTGGACCCTCTGGTAAAGTCATGGTGGTGATACAGAGATGCTTTTATTTGGAGAGGAAGGCAAGCTTTCTAAGTGAGAGAATGTGGACACACAACCCTCCTCCCAGTGGTAGAGTCTGAAAAGTCTTAGTCCTGGAGGACTAATTAAATTAAATTAGACATTTTAAATTGAATTAGGATTGCAGCGAGACCCTGGAAGCTCCCTGGAAATCTAGTGGCATTCTCCCTGGGCCCCAAATGATGACCAAGAGCAGTTGCCCAAGAAATGTTGTTGTGGGACTCTATTGCTTACCTGAGGACCATCGTGTCCATCCTCCCAGGGCAGCAACATTCCCAGTTATTTCTCTCCTCTGCAGGCTGACAGACTCTAAGGATGCAGCTGGTGCTACTAAAGGTGTGTGGCACCTTTCCTGAGCCAGGCCATGAGGCCTTGTGGCCATGATGTGTGCCCCTCATGGCTTCAGCGGGAGCAGAGCAGCACAGTATTGGCCTCTGCCACAGCCACAGCCACAAGCAGAGCAGCCCCTCAGGCACAGTGCCTGCCCTGCCATCTGAAAAGCCCTTGGAGGGCGAAGGCTGGGCTCTGGCCCATCAGCAGGTGAAGCCAGTCTGCGAGGCTGAGGAGAAGTACGCGGGCACACTGTCAGCAGGGCTGCGTCCAGGCATCTCGGGGGGCCCACTCCAGCCAGCCTATTTCTTTTGCCCCAGCACTTTATGTAGCTCTGGCACCACAGCTGTCACTGCAGGCCATAGCAACTCCTGTTACCTGCACTGTCCCCCAGACTCGTCCAGCAGTACCCTGCTGTACCGCCGCTCCAACAGTAGACAGAAGCCATACCAGCAGCTGGAGCCTTTTTGCTTGCATTCAAGCACATCAGAGAAAAGACCTTTTT
Source organism: Hydrochoerus hydrochaeris (assembly GCA_004027455.1). Classification (NCBI taxonomy): domain Eukaryota; kingdom Metazoa; phylum Chordata; class Mammalia; order Rodentia; family Hydrochaeridae; genus Hydrochoerus; species Hydrochoerus hydrochaeris. The sequence goes on from PVLA01006923.1 coordinate 39,801, forward strand.
CCCTTCCTCGCAAGATGCTCCCTGTCAGTCTCACTGCCAGTAAAGCCACCTCTTCCACAGTCTTCTCCATGACCCAGCCCATGGCGTCCTCATCTACAGAGTCATACCTCTCACTGGCAGCAGCTGGGGAAAACCCTTCAAGGACAAGCCTGGCCCCTGCCATCTCAGGGAAGATCACATCTCCACTGTCTTCCTCCTACAAGCCCAGGTTGAACAACAACTCCTTCATGCGGCCAAATAGCACTAAAGTGCCTTTCTCCCAGGCCACAGAGGGCCTAAAACCAGTATCTGCACCCAAGATTCAGCCTGTCTCCTGGCATTGTTCAGGGGACACTGGAGACTGTGCACCCCAACATGTTGATCATAAGGTGCCCAAAAGCATCGGCACTGTTCCAGATGATGCTACTGTCCATATTACCCCATCTTCCCTTACGTCCCTCAACACATCCACCACCAGTGTTGCCTCTTCCCAGTTCAGCTGGAATAGCTTAGCCACGAGGGCAGAGCCACACCCCTATGGCCTGAACGACAACTCTACTTCCCAGACTCTGGGTAAAGAGGCTTGGTTCACTGAAGCTATGAGGACATTGTCTGCAAAGGGCTTTGAGAAGAAGCCACAGCAAAGCTCTGTGCTTGAACAGCCTTGTTTTGTGTTCCCTGACCTCCAGTGGAGCCTCCTAAGCAGGAGCAGGCGGTGGGAACCTGCTGTGGTAGGCCAGCAGTTTCCTCAGGAGGATGCTAGATCAGACAGGAAGATCTTCCCTGGAGCCTCAGACTCTGTGGGGCTGGACAGTACGGTCTTCTGTACCAAAAGGATCAGCATTCACCTCCTTGCCTCACATACCAGTGGGCTGTACCCCAGCCCTGCCTGTGGGTCTGTAATTGACACCCTGCCAGTTGGAGAAGACAAAGCTCTCATTCCCCTTTCTCCCCTTCAGCCCCTTGGTGTAGCTGAAGTGGCCACCCGCTTCTCTTCCATCCATCTAGGCCAGCCTGGGAAGGAGGAGCCTAAGGAAGCCAGGGAGCTGGACTCTCCTGTTGTTGGGTAAGTTGGAGAGCATTTCTGGTTCACGTAGAGAAATACAGTGGGTTCACCATAATCCAGTGGCATGGGCCTCTGTCTTCTGAAGGGTGTTTTTATTTTTCAGATGTCTTAGAAGTTTTGGTTGTCACTTATAGGCAGGGATTAGGGCACTGTAGCTCGCAGGCCAGTCCTTACTGGTTGCCTGCTTTTATAAATAAAATTTTATTGGCATGCAGCCTTGTCTATTTATTTACTAGTGATTGTGATTGCTTTCTTATAAGAACCGTTGAATAGTTGTGACAGACTGGAAATGTTTATTGTCTGGTTCTTTATAGAAAGAGTTTGTTAACACATTTTAGGTTTTAACCAGGAGAGAAATAAGAATTTCAGATGTCAGTTGGGGTCACATTGTGGTTTTGTGACCAGATCATTCCTCATGTGACAGCCATTCAGAGTTGAGATGTAAACATGGTTGGTTCCTTCCTTTGTGCCTCATTACTATTCTGAAACTTTGGTCCACCAAAGCCTCCTTCGAGTTCTTAGCAGGTGGCCAAGAGACATTTGACGTCAGTTGCCAGATACACTTCTATACACATATAGAAGCACAGTGTTCTGTGCTTGTATACTGTGAAGCATTTTTAAAAATGGGAAGTGTAGTGCTTCTATATGGAAGAGGGATGTAAGGAACTATGGTTAGATGTAAACTTTGATGGTGAGAAAAATGAGTTTGAGCTCTAAGGAAGAGCAGCCAACCAGATTGGTGACAGGAAACAGACAAATACTGGGACGTGATGTAGGAATGAGACTGTGACTTCACTCATGGCATGGGCTGGACTGGGGCCATGATATTTTTTTTTAAGAGGATAAAATAGAATAAAACCAATCAAAACAAACCAGTGTAAGAGATACAGGACTTCAAAACATTACAAAATTAACAATAGTTACCATAATGCCTTTTGATGTTTTCAAAATAGCTGCAGATAATTTCGAACATAGTAAAAATCAAACAGAACAATAAAAACAAAACAATGAATGCAATAAAGAATTTCAAAACAAGACAATAGTAAATCCAAAATTGCTGCCATAATATATCTTGCTATCTTTGAAAGAGCTGTTCCTATCATAAGGTTTAACTTGAACAGTACAAAAGAGAATAAAACCCAACCCAGTGAAATAATAGAAATGATAAAGGACCTCACAACAAGACCATAGGGAATCAACAATGGCTGCAATGGAGTCATGATTCTTTCTTTTAGTTCAGTTACTAACCTCCAGCCAAGCCAGGCAGAGGCTGAAGATACAGAAGAACTAGCAGATGGTGTGGAAGACTGCTCCAGCCACGATGAGAATGAAGAGGGTGAGTAGGGGGCAGTCCTTTCACCTCTGACTGTTGTCACGACCTGTTTTAGAAGAAGGCTAATAATGTATGCTAGGTTTGACATTATCACCCACATGAATCGATTCCTCTGGGACCTCCTGGGGGAAACTCAGGGAGTTGGATCTTTCCTCCTCCTGACCCACTGGTGTTGGTTGAGCTCAGGGAAGGGAGTGTAAGGTAGCTGGGTGACACTTGGAGCTTCCCAAGAAGAGCAGAGTCCAGAGTGTTGAGGAAAGCTACATAGGCTCGGTGAGTGTGTGTGGCAGCTTCTGCCAGCCTGGCTTTCTCTGTGCTTCCTCCTCCAGGGGACTCTGAGTGCTCCTCCAGTGCTGTCTCCCCTGGCGAGTCAGTGGCCAAGATCTCTCAGTGAGTGTCAGTTGTGTGAATTCCTGGTAGATGCTCATTTTGTTATTTCAAGATTATGAAGAGATAACCATACTGGCCCTAAGAACCCTTATTTTCACCAAACTATTATGATTGTGACTTTGGTGTTTGAACAGGGGACCAAACATGTACTGGTCAATTGGGCTTAAAAACAGCATTGTACTTTCTTAGGATGCAAGCTGATCTTGCAGTGCCAAGAAATTGTTCAACTAGAAAAATAATTTCAAGAACTGTTTTAAAAAATGAACAACCAATTAATGGAGAAATATAATATTCGAGACAATTTCTTAACTCATTTAGATCACCAACATGAACGTAATTGTCACCTGTACCATCACATGCATCATCCTATTTTGACAAATACTTCCAAGAGAAATAGGAGCTTTTAGCCACTTACTAGCCCCATTATTTAAATACAGAATAACCAAAAATTGCATACTTTTTCCATTAATTTTATAAGGTAATACAACAGGAAATATAACAATGACAATTTTATCAAATTTATTCAAGTTTTTTCTGTGGCTGGTATATTTTAAAACATTCAACACACAGTGCCATATTACAGTCTGGACAGTAGCATCTAATCTCTTTCTGAATTCTTTTTGCATTATTGTCTGTCTTTGAACAACTTGCTTTATTACACTGTTGTGTTATGTTGGCCTTTCCTTTATTTTTTTTTCCCCTGTGGGTGGTATAATTTCACTAGGATGTCTCCCCACTAACCATAATGGTGAAGACGTCAGTGATGGATGTCTTGAATGGTGTTTCACTATCTCTTACTTTTCAGTTACTTGGCCTGAACCGCATAGTGAAACCTTGTCTCAAAAAGACCAACAAATAAGTAAATTAATTAATTCATTTAATTAAATTAAAAAATAAAAATGATCATTTAGCAAGTTCTGAAACTCATTCACAAGACATGCTGACACCCTCAGTTGTAGCGCCTTCCTTCCTTTCCTGACTCCCCAATTAAGCTATGCAGGAGCCTACAACTGTTTGTTTTACAAAAGGACTTAACAAGAAGAGACTGCCTGAATGGGTTCCCTAGTTAAGGATGACTGTCACTCAGACTCCACCAAAGCCAGTTGATGAAATAATCTAGGTGAAAGCTAGAGAATTTGACACACATTTAAATTTTCTTTTCTTTTCTTTTTTCTTTTTTTCTTTTCTTTCTCTTCTGATACTGAGAACTAAATCCAAAGAGTGCTGAGCTACATCCCAGGCTTTTAAATTTTTTTTTCTTGTTTTTGAGACGGTCATGTTAAGTTGCCTAGGCTAGCTTTTCCACTCCTCTGTCTCAGCCTTCCCAGGAGATAAGATTAAAGGCATATGCTACCTCACCCACCTTCAATCTAATTTTTTATTACTAAGATACTAATGTTAATATCAGTCTCTCTTTTTTGAGACATGGTCTCACTATCTAGCCTGGACTGGCCTCAGACTCACAGTGGTCCTCCTGCCTCAGCCTCCTGAGTGCTGGCATTACAGGCTTGTGCCACGATGCCTGACTAAGTTAATACCAATCTTATTTCCTCACATAAAACTAACTTCAGAAAGGAGCGAAAGAGCATTTTAACCACTTAATACTTTACCTCAAGTGTCAGCTAGTGCTGTTTATGTAATGATGATCCCAAGCATTGCTGGAGGCATCATTTCAACTAGCTGATTGTTTATGCGAGACACATTTGTATGTCCATTTGTTATTTATTGACTACTTTTTGCATCCTTTTTTTATTTAGGATCTATTTGCCTTTGATATTTGTTTCTAGTGAAATCTAGTTCTTTTTCCTTTTTTTGGTGTGTGTGGGGGTACTAGGGATTAAACTCACAACCTCATGCTTATCAGGCAGGCACTTGTGCTGCTACAAATGCACACTGTATAGGTATGTTTTACTAGTGATTGAACCCAGGGTCTTCACACTGGGCTGTATACCCAGCTTCATGTGAAATAAGACAGGGTCTTATTAAATTGGTACATTGCCCAGGGGTAAGACTCAAACTGGATTCAGGTGATCTTTCTGCCTCTCAGAAACAGTTCTATTGCATTTCCTACTGCTGTGTTCTTTTTCTAGAAGTATTTAATGTTATAGAAGTCATTGAATCTGATGAAAAACTTGAGGGCCAGAGAAGCAGAGAAACTGTTCTAAAGTTATGTTATATCCATGCTAGACTGCAAGCCAGATTTCATGAGAATGAGTTCATTGCTCTTGAGAGTTAGCTAACAGTGCTGTCTACCTTTTCTTTTGTTAATTAAACTTTTGATTTGAAGAGAATTATAGACATGTGCAGCTGTAGGAAGTAATACAAAGTCTGGAGATATAGCTCAGTAGTAGAGCACTTACCTTGTATTCTCAGGGTCCTAGGTTTTGATCACTGGCCCCACCAAAAGGGAAGGAGGAAGAGAGACAGGGAAAGAAAACAGAGAGATTCCCTTGTACTTTCTACATAGTTTCCCTCAATATTAACATGTTACAAAACTGTAGTACAGTGTAGTATGAATGTTTTTTGTTATTAAAGGATATTACTATAGATGCATCTCAAGATAAGAACATTTCCTTTCCTATAAGATTCCCACCTTATGCATTTACAGCAACACCTACTTCTGTCCTGATTTTCAGTGATCTTAAATTCTGATAGTAAATTGGTAGCCTTTGAAAAAGTTTGGGGAAATAAAAGATAGGATTCAATTGCAATAATTTTATTTATTTATTTACTTTTATACCAGGGATTAAACTCATGACCTCATGCTTACCAGGCTAGTTCAAGAGCTGCTGAGCTCAATCCCTGGCCAAAAATTGAAATTATTTAACTGGGAATTAGTATTTAATTTGATCCAATAACATCCATTAAAAATCCCAGATTTGAAGCACTGAAGTGTTTGTGTACAGGGCCTATTTCTGTTGTACTAAAAATAACAACAGATAGTGACTTTTTTGTTGCTGTTGTTGCTGGGATTCAATCCAGAGCCTTCCAGGCCAAGGTAGCATTTGTACCCTGAAGTATATTAGTAACTCTCACCATGAGTTTTTATAAACTAAAACTAATCTCATAATATTTGTGATTTTCAGTGCTCTCTGAGGATTTGCACATGCAGGTGGTTGAAGGGCTTCCTGTTTGTGATGCTCCTTATAACAGCCTTGGCTGAGTGTTGCTGGAACAAGAGTAGACACCACACAGCCCATGGCCCCAGTCCTGGTGCAGCTGCCCGGGGGGTCCGGCCTGTGTTGGCCCTCTGTGCCCTGAGAAGCCTGTGTTGAAAGTCCCATCCAAAATGGGAAGACACCAACCACCCACACCTCTTCACACCAACCTGAGTACATCATGAGTTAGAAGCATTATCCTTTCTTCCCATTGCTTTTCCCCCTTTTTCTTTTTAAAAATGTCTATATCTCTTTTTAGATCTTTCTGCTCCTATGGGTTATCTGCTTGATCTTTTTTTCTGTACTCTATTCTGTGTCTTAGTGTAGCAGTGTCCATCCAAATTCATGTTTTTCTTGTAAAACTTCTCTTCCAGAGACTTTTCCAGGCTGTGACTTACCACAGGAAATTTTGGAAATGTATTATTGAAGTATCATAGGACCTTGTCCCTAGGTGACATTCATATAGGTAGATGTATGTAGGTTAGCTGTAGCATCTTATGAATTTGCATTTGCAAAAACAATTATTGAGCACTTGTCTTTTTTGAATCATTCTATATCGTAAGACAGCACCTCAGGGCTGTTGCATTCCCTCTCTCTGCCACATGTTTGTTTTTCATCTTAGGAGCTGCGTGGAGATTCTGACCAAATCCCTTTCCAATCCTGAGAAAGTTATCCGACCAGCCCTCATCTACAGTCTCTTCCCCAATGTTCCCCCTACCATCTATTTTGCTACTCGAGATGAGAGAGGTAAATGTGGCCAAGTGGCAAAGCCCAGGAGAGCCCCCAGGACAAGGATGCTATGAAGTTGGGAGGAGGTGGAAGGACTTCCAGAATGGCTGTTCTGATGGTTATCTCACTGCCTAGTTCCCACCTAGTTATAGACGCAGCATGGGGACTTTTCCTTGGCTGTCCTTTTCAGATTCATAATCTCAGCCTTAGCTTATGCCCTCTAACCTTGTTTCTTTCCCTTTTCAATCTCCCCTTTCTTTGCTCTCATTCTTGCACTGCCCCCTTGTTCCCCAGAGCGTGCTCCTCTGAAACCCTGATCTGGAGCAGGTTTTAGTGCCTCACCTACTCAGGGAAGGATGGGCACCATTGTCGTCTTTCCTTCCCTTCACTGTGACTCTCCTGCCCACCACCCTGTCACCTCCCATTCCCTGCCTTTCTCTCAGTGGAGAAACTTCCCTGGGAGCAGAGGAAGCTGCTTCGGTGGAAGATGAGCACAGTGACTCCCAACATTGTCAAGCAGACCATTGGACGATCCCACTTCAAAATCAGCAAGAGTGAGTCACTCATCTAACTGTGAGCCTGTTACCTGGCCGACCAGCTGGGCTTTGGGTAGGAAGCGAGCCCTAACCCTCTGCTTTATGGACCCTTCTGGGGAGCCTGTCTTGGTTTTTAACCTCATAGAGGAGCATAGCTCTGATAGCCCTCTGGGTTGACCCTTTGCTCAAACAGAAGGCCATTGTTCTGTCCCTGGCCTTGGGCCTCATGTAGGGCAGCTCCATGGTAACTGTTCCAAACCAAGCCAGATAGCTGTGCCAAGAACCAGTGATATTTCTGTGGCCTATGGGACTCTGTGTCCCAGGAACTGAACTGCTAGCAGGCTGACTCCCTGATTACTTTCTGTAGGAAACGATGACTGGCTGGGCTGCTGGGGTCATCACATGAAGTCATCTAGTTTCCGATCCATTCGAGAGCATCAGAAGGTAGCGGTCCTGTCTGAGAAGCCCATTCCCCTGGACTTTGAACTAGGCCAGGAGGAGGGTAGGATTGGGGCGGTGAGGGCAGGTGTGGGAAGAAGAAGGTGATTGCTTCTTTCAGAGAAGTGAGCAGGGTCTATAGAAGAGAAACTCCAGGAGGAAGAAAGTCAGATCTTAGCAGACCACACACACCTCCAATTCTGCTATAGTGTCTGCCAGTCCTCTTAATATGTCACAGCAGACGTTGGCTGTTTTCAGTTGATTATTTCCCCTCTAGCCATTGGGCGTTACTGCCATTCCCTCAGGTGAGTATATATTGAGGACGTGTGGTTTCATGTTGGGACAAATGAGTCTCTTGTCCTCAAATGTGATAAAAGCCAGATGCTTTTCTGTCCTTGTCCCCTGGGCTGTTGTGGGAGAAGACTTAACTTCTTTGCCATTAGGTGGTGACAGTAAGGTGGAATAGGCGCGTGGGCTGTTGCTAAGAAAGGTGGAATGCAAGTGGGGCTTGATGCCTTCCTCAGGTTTCACCTCCACTGTCCCCTGCTCTGAGCCTTTGTCTCTTCTCCTGTAGTTAAACCATTTCCCAGGCTCATTCCAGATTGGGAGGAAGGACCGGCTGTGGCGGAACCTGTCCCGAATGCAGAGCCGCTTTGGCAAGAAGGAGTTCAGTTTCTTCCCCCAGTCCTTTATCCTGCCTCAGGATGCCAAGCTCCTGCGAAAGACTTGGGAGAGCAGCCGCCGCCAGAAGTGGATTGTGAAGCCAGTGAGTGGGTCACAGGGTGGGTGGGGGGTGGTAGCAGATGATGGTCTGAGAAAGGGAACCATAGAGTGTTGGGCCCAGAGCAAAGCTTATCTCCTTTCTACTTACCTTGTAGCCAGCATCAGCTCGAGGCATTGGCATCCAGGTCATTCACAAGTGGAGTCAGCTCCCCAAGCACAGACCCCTCCTGGTGCAGAGGTGAGCCTGTCTCTAGCTCAGGTCTCTCTTCCATCTTCCCATCTTACTGGCCTCCAGGGCCCCCTCTTACAGCATTCTTCTGCCTCTTGTCTTCCCAGCCTAAGAGCTTTCTAAAGTCAACTGAGAGGCATTGGGTGTTTCCAGGGGATGGTTTAGGGTCTTTATCTTAAGGATCGTTAATTGACTTTTGCTGTGGCTGTTACTCCTGGGACTGCATCTCATCTGATGCAAAGCTGGCCTTTCCTCTCTGTAGGTATCTGCACAAACCCTACCTCATCAGTGGCAGCAAGTTTGATCTGCGGATCTATGTTTACGTCACTTCCTATGATCCTCTGCGGATTTACCTCTTTTCAGATGGACTTGTCCGCTTTGCCAGTTGCAAGTATGTGATAGTGATGAAGTAACAGTTTGGGGATTTGTTTTCCTTAGAGGGAAAGTAGAGGGCTCTAAACAGAAAAGTAAATGTTCTGGTGGTTTTTGTTAGCAGGGGAGATGGTGGGAGGGGATAGGAAGCAAGGATGTTCTCTACTTCACCAAATCTGCCGGCTGAGGTGGCACACAGAGAGCGGCTTACCTGTGGTTCTGCAGACCTGTGCCAGCAGATGCGCTTCTTAGGCCTTGTGGATCTGAAAAGATCGCTGTGCTCCTCAGTTGCCTCCTCAGGAGTTAGGGAAATGTTTGCCCTTCTCCTCCTGCTCTCATTCTTTCCTCTCCTTGCTTCCAGGTATTCCCCTTCTATGAAGAGCCTCGGCAACAAGTTCATGCATCTGACCAACTACAGTATCAATAAAAAGAATACCGAGTACCAGGCCAATGCAGACGAGACAGCCTGCCAGGGCCACAAATGGTATCGAGGACAGTGACCCAGTGATTGAAGGTTTAGAGCATTGCTTCAGGTTTTGGTTTTGGAGGTTCAGAGACATAGTGGTAGAGGATTAATATCACACCCAAAGATTACTTGTCAGTCCACAGTTGGTCTGTTTTGTTCTCAGTTCATCTCATTTAATTCAGAATGTCAAAGGAAGAGATATGAAGAAAATACCCTTAGGCCTCTCATTCCATATTCTTCCCTCTTTTTTCATTGCTCATTTGTGGACTCTAATGCCAAATTGACTCCATTGTTCTCCACCTGCAGGGCACTGAAGGCTTTGTGGAAATATCTGAGCCAGAAGGGAATCAATAGCGACATCATCTGGGAGAAGATAAAGGATGTTGTCGTTAAAACCATCATCTCGTGAGTACTGCTGCTGTGCTGGGTGGGGGAGTGTGCCACTGAACCTCCTCTTGTTAGCCTCCTGCTGTTGTGCTAAAGGCTTTGTTTGGATCATGTTTTGGTTCAGTTTTGAGGATGGAATAGGAAGTAGATGGAGTTAAATTTTGTTTACTTCCTGAACTTCATTGCAGAACTGGCCCCGTAAGAGACACATTTCCTTAAGAACCACTTTTCCCAGGTTGCTTCTGCCTGTCTCTGAGGCATCCCATGGGCAAGGCATCTATGGGTAGGACTGTGAAAGAGCTGGGCTGCATACATTCTTTTTTTGTTTGTTTGTTTGTTTGTTTTTTGGGGATCGAACTCATGACCTTGTGCTTGCCTGGCAGGCGCCTAAGCCACTGAGCTAAATCCCCTGCATACATTCTTGTCCCTGTGACCAGGTCAGAGCCCTACGTGACCAGCCTGCTCAAGTTATATGTCCGGCGGCCCTACAGCTGCCATGAGCTCTTCGGTTTTGATATCATGCTAGATGAGAACCTCAAGCCCTGGGTCCTAGAAGTCAACATTTCTCCCAGGTAGGTGGTGTTTTCAGTATTTTCAGAGCAGACTCCTACGTATGTCCTCAGGATCCCATTGCCATTCTAGTTTTGTTGCTCTATTCTTCACTGAAATTTGTCTTTTCTTAGCTTTCATTTGTTCATTCCCTTATTCTTTGCCGTTACCTCAAGTTTCTTTGGAAACGGTGAGAACTTGTTAAAAGTTACTCTTTTTATGTTGGTCCCTATTGTTTGCTTTTCCCTAGCAAGCCAAGGTCATGGACAGGTTTGTTAGCCTGAGTAAGGTTATTGTCTGTCTTTGGTACAAGAGGCTCTCACATTTGGGTACTGGAGCCCTTTATGTTCTAGGGAGCCAGGTAGTCTAGGGGGCCAGTCCTGATTTGGATATAGGACCATAAACTACTTTGGAGTTGGTTTTGACCATGCTTTGCATCTTCTCCCTGAAGCCTCCACTCTAGCTCTCCCCTGGACATCAGTATCAAAGGCCAGATGATCCGTGACCTTCTGAATCTGGCAGGGTTTGTCCTGCCCAACGCAGAGGACATCAGTTCCAGGTCCAGCACCTCTGGCAGCTCCCTTACCAGGTCAGCTCCTTGCATGTTGCCTTCTCCCCTGCCTGGTCTCCTTTGAACTCACTCTGGATCTGCTGTCCTTGCGTGTGCCAGGCCCCAGAAGCACCCCTGAAAGCGAATGTGGCTCTTTTCTTCCCATGCTCAGCAATTCCCATGGGGCCAGGGCCCAGCTATAAACTCCTCATATGGGCATTTGACAAGGAGTCTGCCTCTTTTTCCTAAGTGCATCTTTCTCTGCGTCTCTTCCTGGCTGCTGTGCTGACAGACCAGGTCACTCACAGAAGCCAGGTTGGAAGGACCCTTAAGGGCCAGTCAATTCAGTCCACTCTGAAAAGTTCATTGCCCCCAGTGTTCTCTCCTCTGCTTCTGGGGTTTCTTCCTTCTGAAGTGGCCCTCACCCAGACCTCCTGACATCAGAGCCTGGCTTCAGACCATGTCTTCATGATACCAGTTCAGGATGGGCTTTTTTCCTCCATACCCCAAAGACTTAGGACCACTCTGGAGAAGAGCAGCTAAATCCCCCTGTGATGTGGAGGGTTAATGCTAGCATAGCAGTTTATAAATGAGGGAACTGAAGATCCTTAGGGTTAAGTAACTCATCCAGCATCGATTAGCTAGAGAGTAGAATTAAAATTCTAATTTGTCCAGTAACAAACTTATTTTACTTCCTGCATACCTTGTGAACTCATGTTGGGTTGTGTCCTGTCATCATGTGACTTAGTCTACCAACTGCACAATAAGCTCTGCAGAGGCAGGGGCTTCTTTTCCATCTATTATCTCCCAGCAGTGACTATAGTAATGGATGATAAAACAGATACAGGAGGTTGTTCTTGGCCCTGGGTCATACGTAGATTGTAGAGCAGAGCTGAGGGTGTAATGAGTGTTCACTAAATTAAACCAAGTCTGATTTTTTTTTTTTTATCAAATTCAAAAGAGGGGGCCTTGTACTCTTACATGGTACTGGTGTTGGTTGACCCTCAGGCTTCCTAGGTGGAGTGCATTTCAGCGTGTTCCATTCAAGTGCTAAACTTCTTGCTGATATCTTCGTCTTCTCTTGAGAAGGGAGTCTTCTCAGGTGGACCCTCTCTATTTCCTCAGGATGCAGAGCTGTTGACTCTATACTTTGCTTTCCACATCTCACCCACTAACCCCTACCTTAGCTCTCCCAGGGACAAATGTCGGATGGCTCCCGAGTATTTCACTGCACAGAAGATGAAGAAAGCCTATTACCTGACACAGAAAATTCCTGATCAGGCAAGAAATTGGTCTTTTCCCTAGCAAAAAGCTTCCGATCTCAACCATTTGGGACCCCAGGACTTTAGAACGGGGTTTATTTTTGACATGTATGTAATCCTGGGAGAGAATTGATGCTCTTACCACATTTTCAAGAGCCACTGCCCTTAGCACAGTGCTCCAGTGGCACTCTGTTGTCAGAGCTTTAGGCCTTTATTCCTCAGAGTTCTTTCCTGAGAATTGTAGTGTGACTCTGAGAGGCTTGGCCTCAGAATCAGATGTGGAAGCCACATGTAAGAATGTTAGGTAGCCAGGTATGGTCATGCATGCCTGTAATCTCAGCATTCTGAGAGGCTGAAGCAGGAGGATCTTAAATTTGAGTCCAGTCTAGTGATACTTTGTCTCAGAGTTTTAAAAAAATAAAGTTATCTTAAAGGCTGGAGATATGATGCCCAGTGCAAAAGTCCTAGGTTCAGTCCTCAGTGGGGAAGAGGGGTGGTGGCAGGCAAAGACTGGTGCCAAAGCTAAGTAGCTGGACACTGACCTTGATTCTGTCCAACAGGCCACTTAACCTTAGATCCTCTAGGGTACCCTTGTCCACAGCCAAGAGCTAAGCTCAGTGGACTTTGGAACAGATGGTGTACACAGCTGGCCCACCATGTGGTATTGGTGGTCCCATGAGAATCCTGGAGCCCTAGGATCCAGGGCTGTGCTCCCTGCCTTCCAGTTTCTTGATTATCTGCCTCTGTCGTGTCTGCTTCTTCCCTGTTGCTCGGCCCACAGGACTTCTATGCATCTGTGCTGGATGTCCTGACACCAGATGACGTTCGGATTCTGGTCGAGATGGAGGACGAGTTTTCTCGTCGTGGTCAATTTGAACGAATTTTTCCATCTCGAATCTCTTCTCGCTATCTCCGCTTTTTTGAACAGCCACGATATTTCAATATTTTGACCACTCAGTGGGAACAGAAGTACCATAGCAACAAGCTCAAAGGTGAGTGCTGGCCCTGTTAGCAGGAGGCTATATTTAGTGAAAGATTAAATCCCAACAACCTAACGAATGGGCCTCTGGAAGGACATGGGCCAGCTAGTTCCTCCCTGTTAAGTCCTAACTGCTGCTCATCTTGTCCTAGGAGTGGATCTGCTTCGGAGTTGGTGCTACAAAGGGTTCCACACAGGGGTCGTCTGTGACTCTGCTCCACTGGTGAGTGATGCCGGTGCAGGGCTCGACCTTTTCTCAGCTGTCCCTCCTTTGCCTTGAGACTACAGCATGGCCTGGGTAGTGGGTACAGAGCCTCTAGCATCTGTTTCCTGACTCTCCTTTTAGCGCAGTGATTACTACTAGGATTGTCTGAGTACCTTTCTTTCAAGGATTAAAAAGGCTGAAGAGATAGCTCAGCAGCATAGTGCCTGCCTCACAAGTGCGAGGTCAAGAGTTTGATTCCTGATACCATTTAAAAAAAATAAAATAAAATGCTCTGTTGTGCTCAATTTTCTGATTCAGGAGAGGACAAAGACTTTTACACCTCTGGGCCCTGCATTATGAATAGGGGTAGGGAGAGTCCCTTGATCATTCAGAGCTGGAAGAGTCCCAGACCCAAACATTTCTGCCTGTCCTCTCTTGGCCCTTTTTTCTCATCGCTTTCTTTGTTTTTAGTGGTCTCTGCCCACATCACTTCTTGCTGCCCCAAAGAATGACGAGATGCTCAATGCCTTCAGCAAACTGGACACCGGCAAGCTGGGGTGAGTGCTGCTTTGATAAGGCAAGGGCTACTGCATGTGGGGCACTTTCTTCCTGTCTCCCCAGGCCGTGAAGACGAAATGAGCATTCTCCACTGAGGGTCAGGGGGAGCACCACATGCAGTCACAGTCACCTCTCTCTGGTGCCTCTTGGTGACAAAGCTGAGCTGGAACACAGAATTTACTGAAGCTGCTGCTTTGAGCCATTCCCATTTGCTGAAGGGAGTTTTTGAGCTCCTTTCCCTCACCATATTCACACTTGCACTGAAGCTGTAAGCCTTAAAGTAGATATACTGTACTTAGCGGGTACTAATGTATCCATATAGCTACAGCCTACAGCACCATAGTGTTAGGAGTTCATGTCCTAGACTCTGAAGGCAAGTGACAGGTTCATCTCAGCTATGCAGTGTCTAAGCCATCTTTCCACCCTGTTCCCTTCAGAAAGCTCTGCTCCAAAAGGAACCTAGTGCCCTCTGAAGAAGGGACCACAGCCAACTTCAAGAAGACTCAAGCTGGTCTCTCTCCTTCCCTTTTCTCAGGAACCCCACTTCCTCAAAGGACAGTGAAGATACCAGCAAAGAATCCATCATCTCCACACAGATGCTACCCGTGATCAAGTGCACTGGGAAGACCGTGAGGCTTACAACTCCTTCCTGACTGTGGTGAGCCCATGACTGGCTGCCACCACAGGGCTTGCCCAGGAGGCCCAGCACCAGCTACCTCATGGGAACCGCCTGCAGACCAGCCTCAACCCCTGCCCCTTTCCCTTGCCCTCATCAGAGTATTTTCGAAGTGATTATATCGCAGAGATGGGCATTTGGAGGGCTGGAGGGCTGGGGTGATGAGCAGGTGAGGAAGGCTCACTCTCCTCTGTCACCTGCTGCACCTCAAATCTCAGTAGAGAACCCAGTGATGGCCAAGCAGCCTTATAAAGCAGGATTTGGTTTCTACCTTTCCAGAGCCATGTGTGTTTGCTTTAGGCCTTGATACAATGGTTGAGTTATAGCTCAGAGAAAAAACAGTGCTGGACATGTTTGGGCTGGGAGTCCTGTGTTTTGAGGGGTTTCCTCTGAAGGTCTTCATTTTCTCAGGTCCTCCTTCCCTGACTTCCTACCTCCTTTCCTGAGGAGCCACTTTCAAAACCTTCTGATGTCCTCGGTAAATAGGCAGGAGAGGTGACATGCTGAACTTGCTTCCTGACAGCTTGGTTTTGAGGGGATTGTCTCCTCCAGATCATTTCTACTTTCATATTCTTGCCCATTCTGGCTTCCTTGTCTATCCTTCCAGCCTTCTCCCTGGTGTGTCCAAGAGGCTTCCTGTGAGAGGGTCTGTGAACTTGGTGAATTTCTCCAGGCTCCTGTGGAGGAGCACGGGGATCCCTGTTGCTCTGGTGTAGGTCCATATGTCAAAGGACACAGCCAGGGGGTTGGGCCAGAGCTGTGACTTTGTCTCAACACAGAGGAAGTCTCAAGTTCTGTTTTATAGCTGACAGGCACATTCCAGGACAGTCGCTGGTAATACGGGCTTCTAGTCAGATCTCTGACCAAACTCACACTCACTTAAGTAAGTATGAATGTTGAATAAATGTGACCAGGTAGACTCTGCATATAGAGACCTTCAAGGACAGGAGCACCTGAACCACGAGCTCCGCTTCTCTTCCCTGGGGGGAAAGTAGAGTATGGGGAGGAGCACGTTGTGTGGGAGCTTGGATCAGAGTGGCTGATTTCACCTGCACAGTGCTCTTCCCTCGCTCAGGACTTCCCAGTGGCTGCCTGCCTCCTCGTTCCTGCCATCCCTTTAGTTAGTTTTTCTGGCAGTGCACATACAAAAGGTCATTTGGTTCCACGCCTCATGTGGATGTTTTCCACATCAGGCAGGAAGCTCAGCTATAGTCCCACCCTCCAGTTATCCTTGTTCCTGGGGCTTAAGAAAGACTCCCTTGCTTTGTGGGATGAGTGGGAGAGCCCTGAACTGGGTTCAGGGCCAGAGCAGGTGAATATGCTGCCCAGTTCCAAGGTCATGTTGACAGTGGTGAAGAAAGGTTGGCACTGGGAATCAAAGTTGGGCCATAGTGGGAAAGGATTTTGGTAGTCCTGGGAAATCTTTTTTGATATCTTCAAAGCATGCTTCCACTTATCCTCCCCCGTGCAGCAGTCTTGTGCAGGGGTGGATAAGGTAGGAAGCAGCCTCCCAGAGAGAATCCTCACCCTGCCCAGTAGCCTGCTGGCGGCTGGTTCTCCAGCGCAAGGCCTAGCTGAGCGAGGTTGCTTGTCAGAAATCAGCTTCTATTCTTTGACCTGGCTTCTGAGAATCCTGAACAGCAGCCAGTCCATTTCCATCCCCATAGCTGGAGAGGAACTGGCAATGCAGTGTGGTGGTGTGGAGGGCCCATAGAGGACCTAAGAAATGAGTGATAAAAATACAGTGCTCTTAGGTTAAAATGTACATAATACATACACTGTGGTTTTTGGTTTTGTTTTGTTAACACTGGAGATTTAACCCAGGGATTTAGCACTGAACCCCAGCTTGCTTTTTTTTTTTTTTTTTTTGAGACAGGATCTCATGTAGTCCAGACTGGCCTTGAACTCATTACATGGCCCAGTCTGACCTCGGACTTGTGGCAGTCCCCTGCTTGAGCCTCTTGAGTGCTGGGATTTATAGGCATGCACTACCATACCCGGCTTCGCTGCTCCTTTTTATTTTTTATTTTGACACAGGTCTTGCTAGGTTGCCCAGGCTGTGTGTCTTAATTGCTTTTCTGTCATTGCTGGGACAAAATACCCAACCTCCAAAATGAAGGAAGGAGGTTTATTTAGCTTATTGTTTGTGGAGGTTTCAGTCCATAATAAGCTAGCTCCAAGGCAAGGTGGCCTGGCACTGGGGCAGCACTTCAGGGCAGCAGCCAGGGAAAAAGGGGTGTGGGGAGCAGGCCTCTTTTCCACCTTTATATTGTACACAGACCACCTCTTCCTCACTCCAGGGCTGGTGTAGCACTCATAAAATTTCCTTGCCCTCCTCTTGCACAGGATGAAGATGTTTACAAAGTAAGAACCTTGGCTCCATGCTGAGTCTCTTAATTTCTCAAGTCAGTATATCCACCTCAGCTCTTCTTTATTTTTTATTTTGACACAGGTCTTGCTAAGTTGCCTAGGCTGGGTGTGAACATCCCACTCTCCTGCCTCAGCTTCCTGGAATGTTAGAATTTCAGGCATGTTCCAGCAGCCTGTTTTGTATACTATTTTTAAGTTTCATCACAATTCAGTATTTGACAGTGTGTTTGCTGAGTAGGAAAAAGG
This sequence comes from Hydrochoerus hydrochaeris, assembly GCA_004027455.1. Taxonomy (NCBI): domain Eukaryota; kingdom Metazoa; phylum Chordata; class Mammalia; order Rodentia; family Hydrochaeridae; genus Hydrochoerus; species Hydrochoerus hydrochaeris. Next base: position 57,002 of record PVLA01006923.1, read on the forward strand.
AGTGGGACTTAACTGAAACAGTTACCTTTCACTGGAGATAAAGTTATGTTTATGAAACATTCAATACACATTATTCAGCTAAACAAGGAACTTTTTTTTTTTTTAATTTTTGAGACAGGATCTTGCTGTTTAGTTCTGACTGGCTGAAACTCACTGGCCTGTGCTAACCTCAAACGGCTGATTCTCCTGCCTCAGCCTCCCGAGTGCTGAGGTTACAGCTGTGTGCCACCATGCCCAGCTAAATAGTTGTTGAGAATTGAGATTGTTTTCTGAGAGTTTAAATTTGGGAATATAATATAATAAGTATTTGTAAAAATATGTCAATTGTATTTCTAAGTTGACTCCCAGGTACCGTTTGGAGGCAAGGAATGAATTGCAGGTTATTTCTGGAGAAGCAGTCAGGACCTGGGAAGGTGAATAAAGAATAAACACTTATTCTCTTTTACCTCGATTCTACTCAGGTTGATCAGAAACTAGGTTTCAGAGAATGGGCCTCAGAGGTTGCCATTGGGTTCCAGTCTCAGTTCTGTCACTTTGACCTTTGTGACCTTTTTGTTGGTGTGCTTTTTTTTTTTTTTTTTTTTTTTTTTTTTTTTTTTTTTTTTTTTTTTTTTTTTTTGGTCTTTTTGAGGCAGGGTCTCACTATGCAGTTCAGGCTGGCCGTGAGCTCACTTTGTAACCTAGGCTGGTCTCAAACTCACAAGGATCCTCCTGCCTCAGCCTCTCGAGTGTTAGGATTACAGGTGTGTGCCATCACACCTGGCTACCAGCCAACATTTTAAAGTCTCAGCCTCCCAGTCTCTCTCTGCTTGCCTGTGTTTCTGTCTGTCTCCTCTTTCTCCTCTCCCTTCCCCCTCTCATTTCTTCTCGTGTGTTTTGTTTTGAGACAGGGTCTCACTGTGCTCCAAGATGGCTTCAGATTTACTATGTAGCCCAAGCCGGCCTTAGAGTCATGATCCTTCTGCTTCAGCCTCTCAAGCGCTGAAATGTTTATTTATAATATGAATACAGTAACTACATGCATTTTTGGGGTTGTAAGCAACATTTAAGCCAAACATAAAAGCAGGGACAGAGAGGTTGCTCATTCCCAGTTTGCTCTCCCTGCCCTGTTCTGGGTAAGAAATGTAAAATTCTTCCCTGGAAGGAAGCTGAGTAGCTGCAAAGATATGTTAGAAGTGAAGAGGCCAAAACAGTCCAGAAGTCTCTCCACCCCCACTGTCACCCCCTGTAGCCCAGCACAGACAGGAGCTTGATCATCACTGTGCTCCTGTTACCTTGTCACTCTAGGGGGATCTTTGGCTTTGATTAAATACTTCACAGAACGCACATCGTCTGGAGAAGGGAGCACATCAAGGGTCAGAAATACGGATGTGAGATAAGAATTTGATTTCCTTTTATTGGAAAAGGAGGGCAAGGGAGTGGCTGGTGTCTGGAAAGGGGAAAAGCCCGGTACAGAAGACAGTCGCTGCCTAGAGCAGGTGCCAGGGGACTGATAGCCTGGGCCTAGCACTGTACCAAAGGACAGTTGTCATTACTGGTCCATTCTCCTGGGTCAGTCTGTTCAGTTGAGAGTAACTGGCTTCCTATTACCTTAGCCAAAGGACATTCCTTATGGCCCTTTGGCAACCTAGCACTCAAGAGGGGCCATTGGGGTAGGCTGATCATCTAGGTACACAGACCTCCCCAACTCCCTCCAGTTGAATTAGTTACCCAACAAGGTCACCAAAGGCGGCCAGGTGATCTCCCCTCCTCACTGTTTTGGCTTGCCAGGCATATTTTTTGGTACTGGGCATCAAACTCAAGGCCTTGTGCTTGCCAGGCAGATATTTGTGCCACTCAGCTAAATCCCCATCCCGTTTTGGTACTGAGACTCACAAACTGTAGGTTGAAATGTACTATTATGGTTGTGTCTGCACTGGTCATGAATATACTTGTTTCTCTTATCATTGTTACTTAAACAGTACAATGTAACTAATTACAAAGCATCTACACTGTATTAGGAGGTGTTACAAATCATTTGGATGTGATTTGAGGCATATGGGAGGGTGTGTGGGTTATACAAGGGATTTAAGCAACTTCACCAGGGCAGCTTTGGTCTTCTGACCTAGGCCCATTCACTCAGGGCATAATTGCTTCCACAGTTATAGAAGAGAGCCAAAAGCAGGTGTTCCAGTTGAGAAATAGCAGCTCAGCTCTGGCTGCTGGCTTGGGCAGCTCAGGAATGACGGAGAGGACATTGTCCCTTGTGAGATGCTGACCTGTGGTGAGATATGTGGGAGCGTGGCCAGTGGTTCCAGATATAAGCCCTCCCTCTCACCAGGAAATGACTTAACAGATGCCTTGACTGGGTATTGCAGTGTTTGACCACTAGGAATAGCATCTGATCAGAAAAATTGCTGATACCGCTAGAAATAGTGTCTGACCAGGGATCGCATCTGACCAGGGCCCAGGACCGTAAACTTAGCCCTCCAGGTTGAAGCCCTTGCTCAACCTGTGGCCCAGGCCTTGAATGTTACGTGCCAGGCCTTTGATGTTGCTCACAGATAAAATTGTTCAAACGAAAAAAGTGGATTTTCTAGACCACATAGTTCTTCATTTGTTAATTGCAGGCACTTGAGCCCTGTTACATAAAGAATTTTACATTTATATACCCCAACCTTCCAGGAGTGGGATGTGGGGAATCACTCAGATTGCTGCAAAGCTCAGGAGCATCTAAGGAATCTGAAGATGTGATCTTGCTTGCCTAGCCTAGGCGCACAGAGGAATACAGTTGTATAACCATGACTCAGCACAGGTAAACCCATGTGTGCTGGTTACAGCACTATATAAGACTGTAAACATGAGATAATTACTGGGATAAGAATTATACAATAAAGACACAGCTGGCTCTGGCTCTGGCTCTGCTTCATGCTGCCTCCTGTTGCTGATGTCTTGCACATGTGCTTTCTTTAACCTTGGGACCTCACCTGCAAAAGTCTTCCTTGGGTCCCCTAAGGGGGCTGACAAGGCACAAAGAGTGTTGCAAGCTGAACAAATTGAGTTCTAGCCTCACAGTCAGAAAGCAGCCTGAACTTTGCTGGAACTAAATGTACAGGCTTTCTGAGATTATCTGCTGCCCTGCTGTAAATCTATAGCTGGGTCGCTGGGTTTAATCCACATGGATCTGGACTCTGTCTGCTACTCTGTCTACTAGTTACATACAGCAAAGACCATTCAAGTGGACATTTGTTTTTCTTTTTTGTCTTTTCTTGTTGTGTTTTGTTTTTTGGCACCAGGAGTTGATCAAGAAAGCCATATGCCACAAGCAACTTACAAGCATCAACCCAGTAATTAAACTTTTAAAAAATAAAAAATGAGAAAACACTTAAGCATGATGCATCCCTAGACTTATAGTTCACCAAAAGGAAACCCAGCAGATAATGAGGTGGGACAATTTGAAAGCCACCCACTGGACTCTCTGAAGCGATAACAGCAGAAGTAACAAAACAGATGAATGAGCCCTAGAGAAAAATCAGAAAGTTTCTCAGATAACTACAGGGATAGTGACCATCATGAAAGACATGGCTAGTGACTGTAGAGCAGATACCAATAAAAAAAAAAAATAGCTGAGCTTACATAAATGATAGAAACTATGAATGTAAATGTAGGAAAGAAATGGAATCTTGAAACAGACTCATATCCAGGAGATTAAATATTCCATGGAGCCAGGCATGGTGGTGCATGCCTGTAACCTCAGGCTGAGGCAGGAAGATTGCTGTGAGTTTGAGGCCAGTCTGGGATACAAAGTGAATTCAAGGCCAGGCTGAAGTGAAACTCTCAAAAAAACAAAAACAAAAAAAAAGGAAAGAAAACTCATATCTATGCAATTAGGAACAAAAAGGGAGAAATCACAACAGATCCTGCAGAAGTCCAGAAGATCATTAATAACAAATTCAAGAACTGTATTCTAATAGGACAAAAAAAAACAGAAATGGACAGATTTCTAGGTATATATGAATTACTCAAGCTAAATCAAGAAGATATAAAAATTTTAAATAATCCAGCATCAGTCAGCAAAATTGAAAATGTAATTAAAAATTACCAACAGAGAAACTCAGGCCCTAATGTATTCACTGCTGAATTCTATAAGCAATTTAGAGATGACCTTTTTAAAAGTAAAAGGAAGCAATACTCCCAAATCTATTTCTGGAAGCAAACATTACTGTGATACCAAAACTAGAGAAAGATCCAACCAAAAAGAACTACAGGCCAATCTCCCTAATGAACGCAGATGGAAAAATAATAAGATACTGGCAACAAGAATGCTACAAATCAAGAAGATTATACATCATGACCCAGTAGGATTCATCCCAGGGATGCAAGGATGGTTCAACATATGCAAGTCAATAAATGTAATAAACTATTTTAATAGAGCTAAGGACAAAAACCATATGATCATCTCAATAGATGCAAAAAAAAAAGCATTTGACAAAATCCAACAACATGATTAAGAAAAAAAATGCAGAAAATTGGAATAGATGATCTTTTAACCTGATAAAAGCCATCTATGACAAACCAACAGCCAATACTGAAAGTTGTCACTCAAATCCAGAATGAGACAAAGATGTCCACTGTCACTGCTCTTCTTTAATATAATTTTGGAAACATTAGCCAGGGCAATTGTACAAGACAAAAGGAGTAAAAATAAGAATTGGAGAAGTTAAATTATTTGTAGATAGAAGATCCCCAAAACTACCAAATGCCTTCTAGATTTAATAACCAAATTCAGTAGCATAGCTGGATACAAAGTCAACATTCAAAAATCAGTAGCACCCTATACACTAATAACAAATTTGCTGAGAGAAAAATTTGGTAAACAATACCTTTCATAATAGCATCCAAAAAACAAATACCTAGGAATCAATCTAATGAAGGAAGTAAAAGAATTGAAAACTACAGTGCTCCAAAGAGTTAGAGGAAGAACCAATATAGTGAAAATGACCATACTTCCAAAATTTTTACACAGATTGGAATGCAGTCTCAATCAAAATACCATTAGCAAAGCTGAGTGTGGTGGCACACTCCTGTAATCCCAGCACTTTGGAGACTGAGGCAGGAGAATCATTTGCAAGTTCCAGACCAGCCTTGGCTACAAAGTGAGTCCAAGGCCAGCCTGAACTGCATAATGAGACCCTGTCTCAAAAAGACAAACACAAAAAATACCATTAGCGTACCTCACATAATTAGAGAAAATAGTCTTAAAATTCATTTGGAAACAGAAAAGATCTAGAATAATAAAAGCAATTCTGGGCTACAAAAGCAAGGCAAGGGGACATCACAACCCCTGACTTGAAACTGTACTGTAAAGCCACTGTGATGAATCCAAATGATACAAAACAAAACAAAAAAACCCCAAGGATCAGTGGAACAGATTAGAAGATGCAGAACATCCCCAGCCAGACTCACTCAGTCACCTTATCTTTGACAGAGGAGCTAAAGAAACCTTTACTGGAAGAAAGCCTCTAATAAATGGTGCAGAAAAACTGGCTTTCTAGAACTAGATCCATATCTTTCATCATGTACTAAACTAAAATCAAAATGGATCAAAGATCTAAATGTTAAAATATAACACTAAATCTGCTGCAAGATAGAATGAGTAGAATTCTTGACATTGGAGTAGGCAAAGACTTTATAAACAAAGTCCTGATCCCACAAGAAATATCACAAAGAAATAACAACTAGGATCTCATCTTATTAAAAAGCTTTTGCACAGCAAGAGAGACCACCATGGTGGAGAAACAACCCACTAAAAAACTAAAACAAAATTTTAAAGCACATCAGGGTGTCCCCCAAATTTAAAAACCCAACCCAAAAATGGGCATCTGAAATGAACAGTCACTTCTCAGATGGAAAAATACAAATTACAAGTAAATATATAAAAAAATGTTCAACATCATTGGTTATTTGAGAGATGAATATTAAAACAATGCTGGGATTCCATCTTAGTCCAAAAACAATGGCTATTTTCAAGAAATCAACCCATAACAAATGCTGGTTGGGGCTGTGGGGAAAAAGGAACTCTTCTATTGTAGATGGGAGTGCAGACTGGTGCAATCACTGTGGAGATTTCTCAAATATCTAAACCTAGAAATTCCAGTTGATCCAGCTCTTCACCTCCTTGGTAACTTCCCAGAAGAATTAAAACCATTAGCTAGAGGCAGTGGCACGTACCTGTAATTTTAGCTCTTGGGAGGCTGAGACAGAAGGATTGCAGGGAGTTTGAGGCCAGTTTGGGCTACAAAGTGAGTTCAAATCCAGCCTGAACTGTGTAGTGGAACCTTGTCTCAAACAAAAAAATTAGTCAATCATACCACAGTGATACATTCACACCCATGTTTATAGTGGCAAGGTTTCTAATAGCTAAATCTTGGAAACAGCCCAAATGCTCAATAACTGATGAATGAATGAAGATGTGGATTTTTTATACAATGGAGTACCTCTCTTCCATAAAGAAGGATAAGCTTGAGACATTTCTAGCTAAATGAATTGTTATAGTTTATGTCCGAATGTCCCCCCCCCAACCAAAGTCTCATGTGGTCATGGGAACAGATTTCTAGAGTTTGTGACTGATTCATGGTCAAATGCTGGGATTATGGTTGTGAGTACTACAAGGGATAAGGGACGAGTCTTGTGTGCTCCCCTTTTGCTCTTGTTGCTGTTGGTATCTGCTGCTGCCATGAATGGTTGCCCCTCAGCCATGCCAACCTACCTTGGAGCCAGCTGATTATAGACTGAAACCTCTACACACTGGGAGCTAAATAAACCTTTTCTTTCCTTAATTTTGAGTGCCAGGTATTTTGTCTCAGCAACCAGAGGAAAGTAACCAAGACATGGATACTCTGAGACCACACTCTTAAGTGGAATAAATTTGGCTTGCATTTTTAAATATGTATTACTGGTATGAGACACTGAATGTGTAAAGAGCCAAAGTATTTAATAGGTATTGAGAAGTGGAAAGAAAATGATTAAATGAGAAGGGGTACAAGGGAAAGAGGGGGGAGGGGGAAGGAAGGGAAGGACAGGAAAATGAGAATTAAAAAAATGAAAATAAAACTTTTATAAATGAGAGGAAGAAAAGTTGAGAGGGGAATGGGAAAAAAACAATTAAAATATATCACTTACAGGTACAACTTCCCTATGGTGAATGGCATCATTATGCATATCTAAATGTATGTATTAAAAAATCTTAAAAAATAATAGCTTTCTGAGATACTCAATAAACGGCTGAAAGAATACAAATGCAGAATGCATTACCTCCAAAACCCAGATGTGCTCATTAGGTATTGTATGTCCTTGTTTGTAGGAGGGGCCAGGGGCAATAACTTGTTCTTCACCTTAGGAGATTTCTGCAACTCCACACCAGTGGGCTGAGATGCAGGCCTTTGAATTTTAGTTAGATTCATTTCTCATCCTTTGAAGTGCAAATGGTTTACCAACAAGTCCAGCGTGGTTGTACTGTTTGTTCACTTGATCCAATCAGTATACAGCTGCTCATGTAATAGACCAGTGTGATGCTTTGTGGAAGACAAGAATGAGATACCCTGTGAACTGAGTTGCATTACAGGGCTGGAGAGTCGATGGGTCTTTAATGAGGTATTTTGGGCCTTGCCAGCTGAAAGTAAATTGCTTCTGGTGGACCTTATGGATATAGATGGAGAAAAAGATGTGTTCCAAATCAAATGGTACCAGGTACAGGAGAGATATTAAGCTGCTCAAGCAAGGAAACCACGTCTATACAGCAGCTGCAACTAGAGTTGCTATTGGATTGAGTGCAAAAGTCCATCATCATTCACCAAGGTCCATCCATTTCCCACAAGACTAAATAGGAGAGTTAAATGGGGATATGGGAGAAACCACCACCCTTGCATCTTTCAGGTCCCAAGTGGTGGCACTAACTCTGCATTACCTGCAGGGATGCGATACTGTTTTTGATTCACTACATTCCCAGGTAGAAGCAACTCTGATGCCTCCCATTTAATCTTTCCCACCACCATAGCCCTCATTTCTTTTTGTTTATGAGTTTGTTTTTCTACAGCTTGGGATTGAACCCAGAGCCTTCATACGAGCTACATCTTCAGCCCTATGTTTATTTTTTTTTTTTATGTTTAAGACAAAGTCTAAGTGCACTGAGTTGCCCACAGTGGGCTGAAACTGCCAATCCTCCTGCCTCAGCCTCCCAGAATGCTGACATTATAGGCATGTGCTACCATCCTTGGATCTTTTTTTGTTTTGCTTTGTTTTTTAGACAGGGACTCACTGTGTTGCCCAGTTTGGCCTTGAACTCCTGCCTCAAGGGATCCTCCTGCCTTAGCTCAACCTCCTGAGCAGCTGGGACTACAGGCACACACCACTGCATCTGGCTGGCTGTATCTTTTGACTGCTGTGAATGGTGCTGCTGTGAATCTGTGTATTCGTTAGCTTAGAGCCTACCTTCAGTTCTTTTGGGTATTCTGTTAGTTTTCGAGGGCTTCCATAAAAGTACTGCAAACTAAATGGTTTTAAACCATGGAGAAATTGTCTTATACTTCTAGAGGCTAAAAGCCTCAAATCACTGTCAACAGGACTGGCTCCTTCTATTTTTATTTTAAATTTTTTTTTTTTTTTAGACAAAGTCTCACTAAGTAAGTTCAGGCTGGCCTTGAACTCATTATGTAGCCCAGGATGACCTTGAATTTATGGTGATCCTCCTGCCTCAGCCTCCCAGCTGCTAAGATTACAGGCACATGCCACCATGCCTGGCTAGTACTGGTTCCATCCACAGGCTCTGAAGAAGAAGCCTGTCTATCCTTCTTTCCAAGCTTCTGTTGATTTTCTGGTGATCTGTGGTATTCCTTGGCTTATTGTCGTATCACCCTGATTTCTGCCTTCATGGTCACAAGGATTGTCTATGTGTGTATGTCTCTGTACAGTTTTTCCCTCTTCTTTTTTTCATATGGGAGCTCACTAAGTTGATCAGGTTTACCTCAGCATAGTACTCCTCCTGCCTGACCTGTTTTAGTAACTAAGATCTCAGCCATGTGCCACCTCACCCAGCCAAATTTCCCTGTTTCGTAATATGCAATCATAGAGCATTGCCCCCCTCACCTCCTCCAGTATTACCTCATCGTAACCAATTACATCTGCAGTAAACTTATTCCCAAGTAAAATCACATTCTGAGGCTGGGGGACCAGCACTTTCACATATGTACTGGGGTGGGAGGTGGAAACAAAAAATTCATCCCATCGTAGATAAACACACAGCAGTGGCCTTCCTAGGTCAGTGATTACGGAAGCTGGGGGAACGGCATCAGCAGTCGTGGTGTGCAGCTCTCTGGCACAAGCATGGTAATCATCAGTACATGGTACAGTTAGAATCAAAAGACAGTTTGACATCCCGAATCTAAATACTCTGGCAGAGGAAAATAAAATTCAAGCACATCTCTGTTGTTGGGAAACCGACTCAGAATCAGGATCCACGGACCCAGCAAGTGCTAGGAACATCCAGTCACCTGAGAGTGTCACTGAGATCAGCATCACTGAGTATTCTTGCCTACTTGCCTCTACCCAAAGGGAAAAGGCTCAGATCCCCCGGAGACAAAAGCACATTTTTCTAAAATCCATCTCTGTCTGAGACAAACGACCTTTCTAATGAACCATGACATTAAGGATCAGGATCTTTGTCATTAAGATCCTCCTCATGATATGTTTCAGAAGAGAAATGGTAATTACTGCAAGAGGTAGACATAGTTTATTAATGTAGGTGGAATTTGCTCTGTACGGTAGGTGCTCAAGCAAAGCAAATAACTGCCATCACGTAGAAGTTTCTATTATAATTCTGGTATTGTTCTCAGTATAGACAGTTCTTCCAAAAATACTGCTAGTATTATTGATATTTTTTAGATGTCAAAGTTTAGTTTCAAAGAGGTTAGATGATTTATCCAAAGTTACCAAGTGCATACACTGCCTTATTTTCTAGCACCTTTAGAGGTTGAAGGCTTCAGAAATCAGTGGGAAGACCTAGACTGAAGGAAACCAAAATAGGCAAGAATAGAAAGAAGCTGAAATACATGGCACTCAATTAACTTATCCCATCACAAGGAGGACCTCCAGAAGTGCTTCAAAAAGTGGCAAGAACTATAGGATAAGTGTGTTCAAAATGAGAGGGAGTATTTTGAAGGGGATTAATTCTCGTGTCTTTTACTGCAATGCAAATTTTAAAAATTTAAATATTCACTGTATGTTTTGCTTACATCTCATATGCTCAGGAACTCACAGTGTCACATGTTAATTCAGTGCTTCTTGAGGATCTGCCACAGTTTTCCGTAGCAGCTGCTCCTCTGTGCATTGTTCCCCTTGACGGCAAACAGGGGTTCCCATCTTTTCACATCCCCACCAACACTTTTCTTTTTAAATTAAAGCCATTTTAAGGGGCTACAAAGTGATATCTTGCTGTAGTTTTGAGTACATTTCCTTAATGATCAAAAATGGTGAACATCTTTTATGTGCTTATTGACCGTCTTCCTTGGATTTATCTTTATATTCAAGTTCTTTGCCTATTTTTAAATTGAATTTTTGGTTACTGTTTTGGGGTTGTAATAGATCTTCACATATTGTGGATATTAAAGCCTGATCAAATATAGGATTTTCAAATATTTTCTTTTTTTTCTTTTTGGTACCAGAGATCGAACTCACAACCTTGCGCTTGCAAGGCAGGCGCTTAAGCCACTGAGCTAAATCCCCAGCCCTTGCAAATATTTTCTCCAATGCTGTAGGTTGTCTTTTCACTCTCTTGATATCATTCTTTGATGCAAAAAGAATGATAATTTTTTTTTGTACCGGGGATCGAACTTATGACCATGCACTTGCAAGGCAGGTGCTTATGCCACTGAGCTAAATCCCCGGCCAAGAATGATAATTTTTATGAAGTCCAGTTATTTTTGTTGTTGCTTATACTTTTGGTGTCATATTTAAGAAGCTATTGCTAAATCTAAATAATAAGGATTGCCTCTTTGTTTCTTCTAGGAATTTTATAGATCTAACTCTTAAATTTAGGTCTCTTGTCCACTTGGAGTTAGTTTTTTATATGTAGTATGAGTCCAAATTTATTTTTGTGTGTATGGGTAGCCAGTTCTTTAGTACCATTTATTGAAGTGACCATTCTTCTCTCATTCTGTGGTTGTGGCACTCTTGCAAAAAAACCAGGTTGGGCCAGGTTATAGCTTAATGGCATAAGTACCCGCTTGTCAAGCACGAGATTGTGAGTTTGATCCCTGGTACCAAAAAACAAAACAAAACAAGACAAAACAAGACAAGACAAAACACCACCTGATGCTGAGCATGGTGGTGCATGCATACAACATCTTGGCTACTCAGAAGCAGAGGCAGGAGAATGGCAAGTTCAAGATCAGCCTGGGCAACTTAATAAGAATCCATCTAAATAAACCTGAGTTCAGTCCCTAGTACCAAAAAGAAGTCAGTTGATCATCAAGGTTAATATTTCTTTTTGGGCTTTCAATTCTATTCCATAGATTTGAACATCTGAAAACTTATGTCTGTCATAAGTTAGGAAATCAGGAAGTGTAAGTCTTCTGACTTTGTTTTGCTTTTTCAGATTTTTTTGCTATTTTGATTCCCCTTAAAATCTGTATGGATTTTGGGATTTTTAAAAAGCCATTTGATAGGAATTGCATTTAATCTGAACACAGCTTTGGGTAATATTGGCATCTTAATGACCTGGTGTGTCTTCCCACTTATTTAGGTCTTAATTCCTTTCAGCAATATAGTTTTAGTATACAGATCTTGTGCTTCACCTATTTGTAAGTATTTTGTTTATTTGATGCTATGTAACAGAATTGTTTTCTTAATTTCCTCTGTGGATTGTTCATTGCTGGTGTATAGAAAAACAACTGATTTAGGAGTATGGACTTTGTACCCTGCAACTTTAGCTTGTAGTATTTTTGAGCAATGCCTGCTGTTTTCGCATCAGATCAAGTCCAGGATGAGAAAAACAGAAACGTGCACCTTGCATACTGGTCCTTCAGGTAGCCCCAGACAGGCTAGCACAGATAACATGAACTCTGTATTTAAGGCCTGCTGGGTTCTCTTCCCTCCAGAGATGGCAACAAGGAAGAAAAAGAAAGTGCACTGGTTTCTGTTCCAAACCCATTTGCTCAGGGGGTTGGGGCAGGAGGATTTAGAATTCAAGGCCAGCCTGGGCAGCTTAGTGAGACTGTTTCTCAATCAGTGAATGAATCAATCAACAAATAAACTGGGAGGAGATAGGACAAGGATAATAAAATGGTACAAGGCTTTTCTACAATTGTAAAATTGTCTTTTTCTTCATTCGGCATCACTTTGGTTCCTGTAAATCTTTGACCATTTTGCAGAACTCTGACAACTTCTGGGATTTTTTTTTTCAGTACTTGGGATTGAATGTTGGGTCTCACATATGCTAGGTAAGTACTTCACTGCTGAATTATATCTCTCCAACCCTTTTTATTTACTTACATTATCTTTTATTCTCATAATAGCCTTGCACAGGTTTGAGATAGGGTCTTGCTTTGCAGTTCTGACTGGATTTGAACTCACTGTGTAGCCCAGGCTAGCCTTGAACTTGTGGTGATCCTTTTGCCTCAGCTTCCTGAGCGCTCAGATTACAGGTGTGCACCACCAGGCCCAGTTTGGTAGATATTATTGGTATAATTATTTGTTATAATCATTGAGAACTGAGGCTCATTTAAGTGTTTAACTGTGGTACTGGTTAATACTTATTGTCAGCTTGACTGGGCTAAGAGATGGATTAATTGCTGGAGAGATGATTGGGTTGAGAGGGCACTAACCCCACAGATGGATATGCCAGCCCGCTGGTGAGTTCACAGCTGAATGGCCTCTGAGGAGGTGGGGCCTGGTTGGGGAAAGTGGGTCATAGGGCTGCAACCTTGGGTCAAATCTGGTCCCTGAGCACTTCTCCTCAGGGTCTTTCCCTGCTCTAAAGCCATGAGTGTTCATTCAGACACCTGTCCACCATGATGTTCCTGTCATGGAGCCAGGTGGCAATAGACTGACACCCCTGACACCATGAGCCAAAATAAAACATTTGCTCATTTAAATGGAAGGTATCAGGTACTTGTCCTAGCATCTAGAAAGCAATGATTTAGATAGCTTGGCCCCAACTCTCACAAAACCAGGATAAGAAATTATGTCATATAATTATATAGTCTATGTTCTTTACTCCTATGACCATTTTTTTCTTATTCTAGGTAAAGTTCTTTTTTTCCTCCAGTTTTTGAGACAGGGTCTTGCTATGTAATTCAGGATGGCTTTGAACTTTCATGATCCAGCTGCCTCAGCCTCCCAAGTGCTAGGAAAACAGGCATACACTACCACTCTTAAAAATGCTGACATCATGCAGGAAGGTATAAGTATAAGAAAGTAAAAGTCACATATAATTTGTCACCATTATTAATTTTGATATATATGTTCTTTGTGGGTCTAGAGATCAACTGTTGAAATGGCTTTGGAACTTTACAAAACATCACCAGTGTTTAATGAAACCCTGCTCTTTCCTCTGTATTGTTCCGCCTCTTGTTCCACTGATTTCCTTTGCTCCAGGGTGCGAGTGCCTCGCAGGTGCTCCCAGAATCACGCACCCTTGGTGCTCCCTTCCGCTGTGGCCCCCACCCACGAAGCGGTTCCACTGCGGTCCCTCCAGGAAAGTGATGACACAGCAGAGAACAAAAATAGCCAAATAGTTGCTTTGTGAAAGCTGAAGCTTGGACATATGATGAAATATTTAGCAAAAGATAATTGATTACTGACAGGCAGTTTTTTCAGTAATCACAAGTACTCTGCAGAGGAGGAAAGCTGCCCAAGGCAGTGGACAGGGAGGCAGTGTGGCTGAGGTCTCCTGACACAGAGTCACCCCCACAGTCACCCAGCGCTACATTTCTGGCTCTGGCTTTAAGAGCTGCATGATGGGGGCAAGTGATTTTTAATCTCTGTCCCATAGGTTCCATCATAAAATATTAGGATAATATTAATCCTTAGAATTGATACAAGAATTGTCCCCCTCCCTTTCTCTCCACTCCTTTCCTCTTCCTCCTCCTCTCCTTTTCCCATTCTCTCCCTGCTTGCTCTGCTGAGGACTGAATCACAGCCTGTGCCTGATGAATAAGCCCTGTACTGAGCTACACCCTCAGCAACCCCTTCTTCTACTTCTCCCGCTTCTTGCTTCTTTTCCTTCTTCCAGAATGATGTGTGTCCCTGAGTTGCAAGATTATATCCGGTACTTCTCTTCCCCCATAACTGGGTATCTGGGGACAGCCCCACAGTTTCCCTCAGGGCCAGGGTAGGCAGTTGCATGACACATCTAAGCAGGTACACCCCCCGGTGACCTTGAAGTTCTTCATCGGAGGGTCTCAGGAGCCATGAAAGGAGGGACAGAGGAGAGGGGAGAGAGCTCTAAGAACCCTGTGGTCAAGATTAGGGGTACAGGGTGCATCTGGACAGAAACAAGGATGTTTTCATCAATGGCAATATGGACAAACAGCAACCCAGGACCTGGTTGTGATCCTCACATGCACTGGGCCCAGTATAATCCATCAGAATTACACCAAACCATGAGGAAAGGAAAGGGCACGATGTGCTATCCTGACACTATGCCCTGGAGTTAGTGGAGACTCCACAGGTCAAGGGTACAGGCTCCAGCAAGACTCCTTCACTTCCTATACCAATCCCAAATTTGGTGGTGGCTGCTCCTATCTTCAAACAATTGGCTAGGAATTTAGGGATACTCATAAACCCTTAAGTCTGTTAATACTAGAATAACTCACAATAACTGCAAAACTGTAGCTGCTGCTGTAGTTTGTCCCCCAATGGCTCATAGATTACAAGCTTGGTCACAGTTGGTGAAGTAAGAAGTGGCAAAACTTTTAAAATGTGGGACATGGTACACAGTAATTAGGTTGCTGGGGGTGCTGTACTCAGAAGAGATGACACTGGTCATGTGGAGTGTCTTAGTTCTCACGAGGGGGAGAGTTTTACAGAAGAGCAAGTATGAGCCTGAGTGGCTCTTTGGCTTCTTGTCTCCTCTTCCTCTCACGTGTGTTCCCACCATGAGGCCACCCATCATGTGATGAGCCTAGGGCTCAAACAGGTGGGACCTCCCAAGCTTGGGTTTTCAGTGTAAGAATAAAATAAACCTCTTTTCTTTAAAAAGTACCCAGCATCTGGTATTTTTGTGACAGTGGTGACAAATAATAATTATAGTTTTATGAAGGCTACAAATTAGGACCAGCTTTGTGGCGAGGCATGGAAGAGCCTAGACTTGCATGTCCTCTCCCCATGGAATCAGGGTTCATCACCCTCTCATGTTCACCAAGCAGGAAAGTTTGAATGTTGGTGTCCAGAGTCTTTTTTTATTGGGATTTCAATATGTAGCTATGACTGAACTCAATCTCCAGTTGCCTTTTCTTCCCAGTGCTTGAGCTGTTACCACTTGGCTTGATGCCCCAACCCACAAATCTCATGAATGTGGAAGATTTTTTCATCCTGACAAGTCTTCACCCTGAAACTACCAGGGGGCCCATTATGAGTATGAAAGACACTTCCATCAGGCTTAGAGTTCCATCTAATGAATCCGGGGCAGAAATCCAGATAAATATTTTCTATACAGCAGCAGTGTACCAATAACTTTCTGTTATAAAATGAGGTGTTGAAGAAGAGCCTACCAGACTCAGAAGACCATCACATATTTTTATTTTTATACTTTGAGATATGGTCTTGCTGTGTAGTCCAGGGTATTCTCAAATTCTTGATCTTCCTCTCTCAATCTCCTCAATACTGGATTACTGGAGTGTGCCACTATAATGACTCATGTCTAGATGTCCCCCCAAAGCCTGATATGGTCATAGGTGGGGCTTCCTGGAGGTGGCTTGATCTACTGTGTGTGACACTGACACTGATTCATGGTGCAATGCTAGATTAAGGACACTAGGGTTAAAGGTACAAAGGCTACCTGCCCAGGGTGGATAGCCTGGATAAGATACAAGGGACAGAAAGAGGTTTGTCACATGTTGTTTGCTTGGTTTTTCTGTCTTCTGCCTGGCATAAACTGCTTCTTTTCTGTGATGCCCCCTGCTGTGCCACCCTACCTTGGAGCCAGCCAATGACAGACTAAAGCCTCTGTTAACTGTAAGCCGAATAACTATGTTATGGTTTGTGTTTAAATGTCCCCCTAAAGCCTCATACAGTCATAGGGTGGGTGGGCCTTTAAGAGGTGGCCGAGTCTAACATTTATGATTGGTTTGTTATCTAGTGCTGGGATTGGTGACATGAGTGCTGCACCCGCCCAGGGGCAGATGGCTGACAAGGGAGGGAAGGAGGCGTGCTTTCCCCTTTCTGTCCTTTTTGCTCTTGTTGCTTGTGGCTGGCATGAGCAACTGTTGCTCCTTAGCCACTCCACCCTGCTTTGGAGCCAGCTAAGTATGAACTGAAATCTCCATGAACTGTGTGCTAAATAAACTTTTTCTTCCCTAATTTTTGAAGTTGGGTATTTGGTCTCAGCAACAAGAAAAAAGTAACCAAGATAGAATTTGATACTAACAATGGGGTCATTGCTATGACTACCTGATCATGTGGTTCACAAGTCTTTGGGAATGGCTTGCAGGAACCGTTTGGAAATGTTCAAAGATGTTGCCTGAAAGAGTAGCGCTGGAATGTCTTTCACTGTTCTTAATGGGAGATTCTGATCAGAGCTCAGAAGATCAGAAAACCAGTAAAGACCATGTCCAGGAAGTTTCTGCTGGGAAGAAAGACTGCATTGGCTGTTAGACTCCACATGATGTGTGTTGTGGTGTGGCAGAAAGTTTGTCTGTATTTTGCTCATGTCCAGAGACTTTGCCTGAAACTGAAATTAAGGCCAGTGGACTAATTAATCTGGCAGAAGAAATTTCAAGGCAGTCAAATGTTGCATCAGTTGCATGGTTATTGTTGGGGTCTTTCAGCCATATTTTTGTTATGAATCAAGAGCAAAGAGCCCAGCAGGATGATTTAAAATGTTGCAAGTTTGGCCAGAAAGAAAGCCAGTAAAGCTGTGGTGTGTAAAGATAAAGCTAAGATTGTGATTGCTGAGAAAGAACAGAAGAATAGAAAAGATGACCTGGGGACATCCTTGGAAGTAGCATGTCTCCACCCTTCACAGCCTCTAAACCACAGAAGGGAAAGACTTTGCTCTGAGGAGAAAGCTGCAGAGTGCCATGCTCCAGAATGGTGGCCAAAGCCACACAAGGTTCCAAAATGGTGGCAGCTGTACCTGATTCCAGAATGGCAGCAGCATAGAGAAGCAGCTCCTCAGAATCACGTTCAGAGTGCTCAGCTACTCAGGCACTTGACCCCTACAGCCAAGAAAGAGGAAAGCCTGGCTACTGCTCCAACTGGCAACAGACCTTGTTATCATCCACATGGTACTGCTTTTAGGGGAATGCAGAATGCAAGAGTTCTGAGGTTAAGGCAGCTTCCACCCTGATTTCAGAAGGCTTGGGAATTCAGATAGTGTGTCACTGAGAGGGCAGTATGTGAAGCTGTGAGTGCGAAGCCAAAGGTGCAATGAAGAACCTAGAAGTTTGGATCCTCTAAGGATCTGGTTGGATGCCTCTAAGGAAACCTGCAAGGAGGGAGCAATGCCAGACCAAGAGAAAAGCTGTGGGAGCTACAACCACCAAAAGTGCCATGCGGATAAGAGTCACTCAAGCCTTTTGGAGCTCACAACCAGATTGCTTCAGATGCTGTCTTGGTTACTTTTCTTTCATTGCTGGGACAAAATACCCAACACCCACAATGAAGGAAGGAAAGGTTTATTTAGCTCAGTCTGGAGGTTTCAGTCCATAATTAGTTGGCTCCAAGACAGGATGGCATGGCACAGGGGCAACACTTCAAGGCAGCAGCTAGCGAAAGCAGCCAGAGCAAAAGCGGGGGATAAGCCTCTTTCCCTCCCTTATATTGTAAGCAGGCTATCCCCACCCAGGGTGGGTATAGCATCCACACCATCTCTGCACACTCCTCTTGCACAAGCTGAGTATATTTACAAAGTAAGAACCTTGGCTCCCTGCTGAATCTCCTAGTTAAATCTCTAAACTTCTCAAGTTGACCCAATGTATCCAACCATAACAGATGCTGAAGAAAAAACTCTGGGGCTTAATTTTGCCCTGCTGGATTTTGGACTTTCTTTGGTCCCATTCCTTTGTATCACCCTGTTTGCACCCTTTGGAATGGTAATGTTTATCTTGTGCCATTGAATGTTGGAAGTGTTTAACTTTGTTTTCATTTGTATAGAGGCTCACAGTTAAGAGTTTGCCTTAGATCTCAGAGGAGAGTTGGGACTTGTATTTTTTAGCAGTGCTGAAAATGTCTTTTGCATAAAGGATGTGCATGAGTCTTTGGGGGGCCTGGGATGGAGTGTTACAGTCCCCCCAAATCTTCATGGGGAGATGGTCATGGGGAGATGGGCCTTTGGAAGGTGGCTGAGTCTAGCATTTGTGGTTGGTTCTTTGTCTAGTGGTGGAATTGGTAGTGTGAGTACTGTGCCCACCCAGGGGCTGGTAACTGGCATACAATATAAGGGAGGAAAGGAGGCATGCTTTCTCCTTTGCCCTGTTTGCTCTTGTCACTTGTAGGCCTCCCCAGTGCTTGGGTCACAGGTGTGCACCACCACACGCGGCTGATGCTTCTGTTCCTAGGTCAGTCGGTAGGGGTTCCACTCCAGCAGACTAGCCCCCGGGCTCCTGGGTCAGGGCAGGAGTGTTACGCATATTAGTAACTAAAAGATGGAACAAAGGAACCTGAGCATGCCCAGCTTACTGGCTACTGAAGGGAATCTTGAGTACTCAGCCAGATAAGGGTGAGCTGCCGCAGCACACTTGAGATGGAGCTCGTGAATGTATTGTTATTCAGTAAATCCCAACATTGAGGAAAGACACAAATGTGTCTGGCCCATGTTAATGGCATTAGGGGGAAGCATCTAGGCTCCTTGGATGAGAAGAGGGGTTTTCCCGAGTAAAAGAGGTAGAGGTTCTTCACCTGAAAGCCAGATATCGTCTTGGGAAGCAAGTTTTCATAAGTTCAAAAGATGTCCTCACAGCACAGAATTTGAATAAATCACTTTAAAAAATCCAGATACTATATGCACATGTCATAAAAGGTGTCCACAAGTCACACTGTGAAGATATAAGTTTGATCCCACTGTCCCAATAGCAGCTCTTATGTACCCTTCCAGAAATATTTTATGTATATGCATAAAATGTGTTTTGGTAGCCCACCAAAACACTGTTCTACATCTTGGATTTTTTGTTGTTTTTTGGGAACAGGGTTTTACTATGTATTTCAAGCTGGCCTTGAACTCACTATGAAACCCAGACTGGCCTCAAACTCACGGCAATCCTCCTGTCTCAGCCTTCCAAGTGCTGGGATTAGAGATGCGTGCCACCATGCTATGATCTTGGCTTTTGTGTTTAAAATCTTTATTGGACTTCTGGGAAAATGGTGGAGTAGTAAGCAACAGAGAAAACAGTCTCTCTAAAAGACATCATCCAGATGTAGGAATATAGTGTTGTGAGAAAGACAAGAAGCAAAGAAGTGGGTCCCTTGGACCCAGGAAAAGTCTGAAGTCTGAATCAAAGCCCAGAGAGTAAAAAGAAAAACTTCAACGAAGAAGAAGGCAGTAGCTGGTGGTGTCTTTGCCTGGAGCCATACTCACTGTGTGAAGGGAGCTGCTGGAACCTGGGGACGTGTGCTCAAGGTGACAGTGGCAGCTGTCAACTCCAGAGGCCTCTGTGGAGAAACTCAATAGTGGAGGGGAGCATGGACATGGAGGACTGTGCTGCTGGCAGTAAGTGCAGAGGACTCAGTCCTCCTGTGGGAGAGAGTGATTAGCTGGGAGCCATTTTGGAGTCAGGCCAGATAAGCCTGGAACCAGAACTGCTGCTGGCTTCCCCCAGCAGCTCCTAGCTGGGTGCAGATCTGTGGACAGTGCTTGGACTGCAGCAAGCCCAGTGAGTCTGGTCTCAGAGCAGGCCTGCTAAGGTTGTCTGCTACTCTTATCATAAAGCAACTCCTGGCTTGCGGGAATACAGTGGCACAATTTGGGGCACTGTCTCCACAGGCTGTCTACTAGTGCATCCAGAGACAACCCTGGAAGTGGACTACTTGTTTAGTTTTCTTTTTCTTTTTTTTTTTTTTGGTACCAGGGATCGAACTCACAACCTTGCGCTTGCCAGGCAGGCACTTAAGCCACTGACCTAAACCCCCGGCCCCTTGTTTTTGTTTTTCTTCTTGTTTGTTTTATTCAGTTTTTTGTTTCTCATTCTCTCTTACTGTGGTCCCTAACCTCCTTGTGGGTGTGGTTTTGTTGTGCTATACCTTTTATCTCTCCTAACTCTCCTTTCTCTCAGTTCTCTGCATCAGTTTCCCCAAGTTGGTGGGCTCCATCTTTGTCTTCCACATACTTGTAGTCTCTCTTTTCCCATTTTTCTGTTTTCTCTTTAATCCATTTTGAGTCTTAACCCTTGAGAGCAGAATTGATATATTATGGTGTTATATATTGCATATAACTGTTTTGCATTCCATTGAAAAGATATGAGAAAACATTTAAACAAGACACAATCTCAGACACCCAGTTCACCAAAGGAAAACCCAGCAGGCAATGAGTCTGGAAAATCTACCAGGGCTCTCTGAAGTGATAACAAAAATTGAATGAAGCTCTGGAAAAAAATGAAATCAGAAATAATTTCTCAAATAACTACAGAGATTACTATAATACAAACCATGCTTAGTGATGTTAGAGCAGACACAGACAGAAAAATAGACAAGCTTAAGCAAATTATGGAAGTACAACATAGGAAACAAATGGAATCCATAAAGCAGATTCAAGCAGATATCCAGGAGAATAAAAACTCCATTGTAAGTATTTGAAGCAGATTAGGCCAATTTGAGGACAGGATCTCAGATATTGAAGACAGGATTGTTGTTAGCAACCAGGAAAAGAAAGATTCCACAAAAATAGAAGGGAAACATGAGAAATAAATCCAGCAGCTGGTAGATGAGACAAAGAAGAATAACTTAAGATTAATCGGAGTCAATGAACAAGCAGGAGATACTACAAATGACATTAAAAACATCTTCACAGACATTGTGACAGAAAACTTTCCTGGTAGAGAAAAAGAATTTGACATACAAATAAGTGAGGCATAAAGAACTCCAATTAGCAATAATAAAATCTACATCCAGGCATATCATAGTCAAGATTCCAGAAACTCAACACAAGAATAAAATTTTAAAAGCTGTTAGGTAAAAGAAACAAATCACTTATAAAGGAGAGCCTATGAGAATTACAACTGACTTCTCAGCACAAACTCTCAAGTAAAGGAGAGCTTGGAATGAAGTGCTCCAAGTTCTACAGGAAAACAACTTTCAACTCAGATTGATGTATCCTGCAAAACTATCTTTCAAAATTGATGGAGAAATAAGATACTTCCATGACAAAGAACATCTGAGGAAATTTATGACCGCCAAAACAGCACTCCAAAATATCCTGGAGGACATTCTAGAAAGAGATAATTAGGACTACAACTCTATGAACCCCAACAGAAGAAATCCACCAGGAAAGGCAAACAATTAGAAGGAAGGGGGAAAAAAAAGCAGTGGAGGGTAGAGCCAATAGTACAAAAATAGCATGACAAGGATAAATCAACACATATCAGTTTTAACTATTAATGGTCTCATTTCACCAGTCAAAAGACACAGACTGACAGAATAGATCAAAAAGCAAGATTCAACAATATGCTGCATACAAGAAACATATTCAATCCAAAAAGAAATTCATAGACTGACAGTTAAAGGATGGAAAACAATATTCCATGCAACAGGAATTCAGAAAAAAAGCAAGGGTTGCTACTCTATTTGCAGATAAAGTAAATTTTAAGCCAAGACTGTTTAAGAAAGATAAAGAAGGTCACTACATCCTGGTAAAAGGAACAATCCAAGAGGAAGAGATAACAGTTATAAATATATATGCAACATATATTAGTGTACCCAGTTATATAAAACAAATATTTTTTTGGTACTGGGAATCAAACTCACAATCTTGTGCTTGCCAGGCAGGTGCTTAAGCCACTGAGCTAAATCCCCAGCCCTAAAACAATTATTAATGGACATTAAAAATCAAATAGGCCTTAACACAGTTGTATTGGAAGACCTCAATACCCCACTGTTACAAAAGACAGGTCAACTAAAAAAAAATCAATAGACAAAATCAATAATGAAATATTAGAACTAAATCAAACTTTTGAGCAAATGGACTTAGTAGATATCTACAGAGTGTTCCACCCCACAACATCGGAATACACATTCTTCTCAGCTATACATGAGACGTTCTGAAAAATAGACCATATACTGTCTCATAGAACATGCTTAAGTAAGTGTAAAGGAATTGAAATTATCCCATGCATACTATCAGACTACAATGCAATGAAATTGGAAATCCATGCCAAAGGAAACCACAAGAACTTCAACACATGGAGATTAAATAGCACCCTATTGAAAAATCAGTGGGTCACAGATGAAATTAAAGAAGAAATTAGATAGTTTTTTACAGTTCATTAATAATGACAACACAACATACCAGAACTTGGACAAAATGAAAGCTGTCTTAAGAGGGAAATTTATAGCAGTAAATACCCATATCAGGAAAACAGAGCAAGCACATACAAACAACTTAATGTTGAACCTTAAACTTCTAGAACAAGAAGAGCAGGCTAAGCCAAGGGGTCATAAAAGGGAGGAAATTATAAGGATCAAGCAAAAATTAACACACTGGAGACTAAAAAACAGTACAAAGAATCAATGAATTGAAGAGTTGGTTGTTTAAAAGATTAAATAAAATTGACAAAACCTTGGCCAACCTTATCAAAAAAAAGGAAAGAGAAGACTCAAATCTATACAATCAGGAATGAAAAGGGTGAAATTACAACAGACCCTGTAGAAACCCAGAAAATCATCTATACTTAATTTGAAAATTTGTATTCTAATAAGATGGAAAAATACAGAAGAAATGGACAGATTCCTAGATACATATGAATTACCAAATCTGAATCAAGAAGATATAAAAGTCCTAAATAACTCAATGTCAATAAGTGAAATTAAAGATTAATTAAAAATCTATCAACAAAGAAAAGCAAGGGCCCTGTGGATTCACTGCTGAATTCTATAAGAAATTTAATGAAGACCTAACACCACTACTTTTCAAACTCTTCAGTGAAATTGAAAGGGAAACAATGCTCCCAAATTCATTCCTGGAAGCAAGCATTACACTGATTCCAAAACCAGAGAAGGACCCAACTAAGAAAGGGAATTACAATCTCCCTAATAAACATTGATGTAAAAATCCTCAGTAAGATACTGGCAAACAGATTGCAGCAAATTGACAAGAAGATTGTATACCATGATCAAGTGGGATTCATCCTAAGGATGCAGAGATGGTCCAATATACATAATCCATAAATGTAATGCATCATATTAACAGAGCCAAGGACAAAATCATATGATCATCTCAATAGATGCAGAAAAAGCTTTTGACAAAGTCCAGCACCCATTCATGTTTTTAAAAAAAAACCCTACAAAAAACTGAATAGATGATCTGAATCTCAATCTGATAAAAGCCATCTACCATCAGCCAAGAGCCAACCTCATACTAAATGGACAGAAACTGAAAGCTTTTTCTCTAAAATCAGGAACAAGACAAGGATGTCCACTGTCTCCCCCATATTCAACATAGTCCTAGAAACTTTAGTCAGAGCAGTTAGATAAGAGAAAGAAATAAAAGGATTAAAGATAGGAAAGGAAGGAGTTAAATTATCATTATTTGAAGATGACATGATAGTCTACTTAGAAGATCCCAAAGAGGAGAGAAGTCAAGATGGCCGATTAGTAAGCAACAAAATACAAAGCCTCCTGGGAGAAACAACTCATATGCCAGAATAAAACACCCTGGAGAGACCCAGGCAGAGGGAGATGGGTCCTCTTGACACAGGAAAAAATTAAAACATAAAAAAGCTGATCAAATACTTCGGGACTACAACTGAAACGGGATACAGTGCTTTTG
Source organism: Hydrochoerus hydrochaeris (assembly GCA_004027455.1). Classification (NCBI taxonomy): domain Eukaryota; kingdom Metazoa; phylum Chordata; class Mammalia; order Rodentia; family Hydrochaeridae; genus Hydrochoerus; species Hydrochoerus hydrochaeris. The sequence goes on from PVLA01006923.1 coordinate 81,171, forward strand.
CAGTGACCTGCCAAGTTTCGCCAGCTTGAATCCATGCCGGCTGGCAGAGCTGCCCAAACTTGTTCCTACTGCCACTCACAGGAACCACAGCAGCACTGAAGTCAGGGGTTGGTGAGCCCAATGGAGAGCGGAGCTGGTGAAGGGATCTTCAATCCAAGGTCAGTGTGGGAATGAGACCCCCCACACACAGGAAGGGCACGACCAAATGGGCGACATGTTGGAATCGGGCAGGAGGAGCCTGAACTGAGAGCAACAGTGACTTCAGTTGGTTGCTCCCTTCCCAGAGCAGATTTGTGGGATTTACTTGGACTGGGCCGCGCCCCTGGCCAGGACCCAATGAGCTGTCCCAAAGCAATTCCCTGTACCTAGCATGCACTAACCGGGTGAAGGCCCCTGACATTTGGCTGGCCTGGTGGGGAGGGGCAGGCATACACAGCCACTGTTTACACCTCAGTGACAAGAGCAGGCAGGAGAGGGCGGAGATCCCTTGCCAGCGTGCTTCGGAGGAAACGTGGCCAACAGGGAATGGGACTGGGACCTGCACTGTAACCTATGTGGAGGAAGCCAGGACCATGACAGGGGAGAGAGGCAGGAGGAGGCCCCCAGCCCAGAACCCTGAGAGCACTGATCCAGGAGAGGGAAAAACAAGGGAGACTGAGGGCAGCAAACACACAACATCAGACATGGCTTCAATGGACATTAAGAGACATCTTTGGGAACTTGTAGATGAGCTCAAAACTGAAATATTAAATCAGGTAAAGCAAGATATGAGTAGAGTAATAAAAGAAATGCTCTCAGGAAGCATCTCTCAGGATGATACAGACAGAAGGAGGGAGGAACACAAAGGAGAGAAACATTCAATAAAGAATATAAAGAAAATATAGAATACATGAAGCAGAGTCAGAGAGACTACCAGGAAATCAAAAACTCCATTGAAAGCTGGCAAAACACCTTAAAAGAAACTAAGGATAGACTATCAAAACTTGAAGACAAGTTTGCAATGTGTGATCATGAAAGGAAAGATCTCTTAAAAATAACAAGGAAACAGGCAGTAACAATACAAAGGCTAGAAGATGACAAGAGAATCTACAATTTAAGAATAAGAAATGTGAATGAAGAAACAGGAATACATACAGGCGAATTACAAAGGCTATTCATGGAAATAATTAAGGAAAACTTCCCAAGCATAGGAAAAGAAAATGACATTTTGTTGTGTGAGGCATACAAAACTCCAGCCATCTACAACCAAAAAAGATCTACACCCAGACATATAATAATCAAGATACCAGAAATTCAATATAAAAACAGAATATTAAAAGCCATCAGAGAAAAGAAACAGATTACCTATAAAGGTAAGCCTATCAGAATCACGCCTGATTTCTCAACACAGACCATCAAGAAGAGCTTGGAGTGAAGTATTCCAAGCCCTGAAAGAAAATAACCTCCAGCTCAGATTGATGTACCCTGCAAAACTGTTACTAGAAATTAATGGAGAAACAAGATGCTTCCATGACAAAGAGGAACTGGGGGAGTGTGTGAACACTAATCCAACCCTACAGAGAATACTGAAAGACATTCTAGAGAGAGAAAAAAAATACCAGGATTTTAGGAACAGTGGCAGAAAGGCCTCAGTGAGTGGGGCAGGCAGTAGAATGAAGGAGAAAACTAGACAAACAAAGGCAGAAAAATAGCATAGCAGAAATGAGGCAGAGAAGGATAACTAGAATCTCTAACATAGATGGCCTTGATACACTATATTGTTAATTGTGCACCAGGATTTAAAACCCACATTACTTAAAGTTGTTTTATATCAACATGTTTGGGGATGAATGATATCATTCTTTTTTTAAAGCTATAATTCTAATGTATGGATTAATTATTCATCTACTGATGGACATTTATGTTGTTTCCAAAATTTTCTTGACTTTGTCAAAAGCTTTTTCTGCATCTATCAAGATGATCATATGGTTTGTGTCCTTGGCTCTGTTAATACACGGTATTACATTTCTTGATTTGTTTATGCTGAACCATATATCAATCATATGAACCATATGAATCCTACTTGGTCATGGCTTGATGATTTCCTGCATTCTGTTTGCCAGTATCTTATTGAGAATATTTGCATTTAGATTCATTAGGGAGATTGGCCTGTATTTTAGATTCAGCCAAAATGAAAATTACAAACTGGAAGTGAATAATAAGAGAAATGATGATTAAATATGGCTGGATGTGTCCAAAATAATATCATGTGAAAAGGTATAGCATTCAATGCACATATTAGAAAATAAAAAAGTATCAGTAAGCAGACTTTTTTTTTCTTCAAGTACTAGGGATTGAACCCAAGGGCATTTTACCACTGAAATACAACCCCAGCCCTTTTTTGTTTGCCATACTATGGATTGAATCCAGGGTCTTCACGCTGAATTACATCCCTTGCCTCTTTTTATTTTTTATTTTGAGACAGAGTCTCACTAACTCACTGAGTTCCCCAGGTAAGGCCTTAATTTGCAATCCTCCTGGCTCAGCCTCCCAGAGTACTGGGATTACAGGCAAGCAGCACCATGCCTGGATCCTGGCTATTTTTTAAATTTTATTTTGAGATAAGATCTCACTAAATTGCCTAAACTGGGTTTTAACTTGCAATTCTCCTGCCTCAGTTTCCTGAGTAACTAGGATTACAGGCATGTGCCACTGTGCCCAGAAAGTTTTTAAAAATATACATACCAAGAAATTAATTGAATTATGAATCCTATGAATCCCAGAATGAAGAAGAAACCCACACCCTGCCACATTGACCTCCAGTCTTCCCTCTGGCTGGGTATAAATAAATTTTTCAAGTGCCCTTGGGATTGTTTTACAATCCTGCTAGGTGTTTTATTCATAGGTTACATAATCCTTGAACTTGTGTTTATTTTACATTTTTTAACTTTTCAAAAACTACACTGTAAGCAGGGCATGGTGGCCCTGTAATCCCAGCACTCAGGAGGCTGAGGCAGGAGGATTGTTGCAAGTTTGAGACCAGCCTGGGCTACACAGCGAGTTCAAGTCCAGCCTAAACTACATAGCAAGACTCTGTCTCAAAAAGACAACAAACAAACAAAAAACTATACTGTAGCCCCAGGGGTAACATAGCAAATTTTAGAAAAGGCACATTACATGGGGTTATAGTAACCATGTTTATTTTTTTAGGAGTATTTCTTCTGATGAATTATCAATTATAATTTTATGAGTTTTATTTTATTAAATAATGTATACTTAACAGGATAATAAAATATCTGTAAAGTAAAATATTAAAATTTTAATACGTATAGAATAAACATCAACATTTTCAACATCAACCATTTACCTGCTTACAAGATCTAAAAAAATAACAGCAGAAATAAATTCCTATGTGAGCTTCAATGAAAGTACAAACAAAACTGTTTGCTTCAAGTATCACAGCTAAGGCTGTTTTCGCACGTGTGAGTGGCATGTTCCATATGCAAATGTCACTTACACTGCCTGCACATGTGATTCATTTTCCTGTCTTCTTTGGTGGGTCATACTTGACATCTTGCTGGTCTTCCTGTTTTCTTAGGAGTTTTGCAGTGTTTCACCTGCCTGTTCACTGGTCTCCTCCACAATTCCGCACAGACACATACCATTCTTTTGTCGTGGGCAGACACATACCATTCTTCCTCTGTTGTAACTGATCATTTATCAATTCCAGTCCAAATCTTCTAAGGAAATTTCCCCATGATATTTTGTGCTTGTTATTTTCTTCATAAACGATGAAGCTATTTATACCTTACATGTTTCGGATCCAGTAAAACACAACCATTGGCCATGCCTTTGTGTTTTACGTGACACCATAGTTGCTGCATTACTTGTCAACAGTGTCTATCTACTCTGCCTTTCATTGTGTTGTAAAATGTGACCATTTCTGGCTTCATTTGTGTTGAGGATACACTATCAATCTTTTGTGTGTGTGTGTGTCTTGTCTGTCTGTCTGTTTTGAGACAGGATCTGGCTATATAGTATAGGCTGGCCTTGAACTCACTTATGTAGCCCAGGCTGGTCTCAAACTCAAGGCAATCCTCCTGCCTCAGTCTCCTGAGTGCTGGGACTACAGGTATGCACCATCGCATCTGGCTGAATTGGGCCAATTCTACAAGAAAAATCAAAAGAAAACATTTAATGAAACAAATTCTAAATGCACAAAGATGTACCATAGCACATAATGTAGGTAAAACACACCCATTTACACTTTGACACACATGTATACACCTTGTCATTTGTCGTATCAAGTGAGTAAACACAGAGATTGCTTTCCCTATTGATCTAGCACAGCTACCAAAGCAGAGCGGCTACCATTATGCTAAAGTACGCGTTTTCTTCGGAAAACTATGGCATCTGCGACCCAGTATGAGGAACAGTTAAATATAAAACAAGGGATTCATAAAGCTACTTTTTTTTTCTTGTGATGAGTTTTCTATCTTACTCTATTCATTTTATTTTCATTGTTGTTTTGTTTTTGTGGGACTGGGAGTTGAGCCAGGGCCTTCTACTGACCTACATCCCCAGCCCTGCTCTCTCTCTTTGGAAGAACCAGCCCGCACTTCACTCTCAGCAGCGGGCTGCAGGGGCCCTCGGGGACAGCGCTCTGCAGGCCACGCGCGGCCGGGCTCACGGGGGTGGGGGGCCCGTGGGTCTTGGAAAGCGACAGTCGTGCTTCCGTCCCGGGGCAGCGCGAGTGCAGTTTCTGTCCGCGCCCACGGGAGCGCGCGTGGAGTCCCCGCCGCCTTGGCCCCTTCCAGCCCAGAGGGGGCTTCCGCCTGTCCGCTGGTTCTGGTGAGGAGGCCCCCGGGGGGCCAGTGAGCAGGAAAGAGGCCGGGCGACCTTTTCTCCGCCCGCCCACTGAGTCATCCCCGTGTGGGTCCCGCCCCTCTGTTTAACTCCCGGGCTTGTCCGAGCGCCCCGGCTCGGGATCCCGAGGTGTGGCTCCGCTAGCACGAACCATGGCTGCGCTGGGCTGCGCGAGGCTACGGTGGGCGCTGCTGGGCATGCGGGTGGCCGGACGTGGCCTCTGCCCACTCGGGGCCAGAGCCAAGGCCGCGATCCCTACCGCCCTCCGCGCGGAGGAGGCATCCGAGGCACCTAGAGCTGGTCCCGAAGACCGGCCGCCGCTGCGAAACTGGGAGGAGCTTCCCCGGATTGGGGAGCTGCGCTTCTTTTTCCAGCTGTTTGCGCAGGGTTATGTCTTACGCTTGCATGACCTCCAGGTAACCGGGGAGGGCATCTGTGACCTGGGGAGGGACGGTGGGCACCAAGACACAGAACGCTGGGATAAAAGTAAGCGATTCTGGAACTTAGCTGGGGACTCACCGAGGCCATGCTCTCTCGTAAACTGAAAGTTTGCAGGGAGAACGTGCAAAATGCAGAGCCGTTTGAACTGAAATAAACAGAAATAGGGCCGGGTATACAGCTCAGCAACAGGAGCGCCTGCCTGGCAAGTGCGAAGTTGTGAATTCGATCCCCGATATAAAAAAATAAAAGTAAATAAACGGAAGTACACAACCCCATGAGTATGGTTCAGCTAGGGAGCGGTCTTGGGAAGACAATGTCAGAAGGGTGTAGAGTCACTGTTCAGTTCTGCAGTGACTTCTTCCAAAGAAAACAACTTCAGGATGATCCCAGAGGCTTCTGAGCAATTTGCAAGGCAAATTTCTTCTTGCGGGAGTGAAGGTTTAGGGGGGAGATCTTGCTTCTCAGAAAAGAAAGCAAAACCATAGGCGGTAAGCGGGAGCCGCTCTGGTGTGGCACAGTCCTGAGTGGAGAGGCAGATCTGAGCTATACTCTGCAGAAAGCCTTGCTGGGCACCTAGGATGAGGGAGAGATCGACGTGGAAGGTTTGGAGGGCAAAGTTCATAGCTGCCAGTGCTCCATCCTCTGTGACTGCCCTGGTGGCCGCCTCTCTCCTGCTGTCCTATTGGTTCAAGTTTTGAAGAGTTAGGGGAATGGGTCACAAGGCACTCTGACAGATGGTTAAGAAATCGGTTCCAATGATCTGCTGCCCCTAGACTAAGAAACATGTTCTGCAGTCTTCCACTTGGTTGAGCTTCTGGAACTGTGAATACACTGGGTCAGGGTTGAGAGTTTCTCTGGAGATTGCTTCTGGTTAGTTCTATAGAAGCCAGTAACTGAAGAAATCAGCATGGCCTTAGGAAAAGGAAAAGGAAGCAGCTGGGTTTTTTCTTTTCTTTCTTTCTTTTAAGGAGAGCCCAGGGCTGCAATTTAAGACAACCTTCCAAGATCATGGGTCACAGGAACCTGAGCTGTCCCACGGGAAACACATTAAATTTCCCTACTATGTGTGGCTGGTGTGAGTTAATAAAGAACAGACCTTGTACACCTGTAAAACTCAGGAAATAGCACTACTGAGGAAGAGGATATATTTCAGTGACCCACTTAGCTTAGCATCAGAAAGAATTCATTTGGTCATTGTTCAAACTAGCCTAAAAGATAAAGCAGCTTTATTGGCTCATAGAACAGAAAACTCCAATAAGTTGAATGTGCTTCAGGAGTAATCTGCTCTTAATTATCTTAATTTGCAATGATTGCCTTAAACAGTGTTAGGTTACTGTAACACGGTACTGTGCCTGAGACTGGGTTCATAGGGAAAGAGCTTCATTTAGCTGACAGTTTTAGAAGCTAAAAGTCTGAGACCTTCAGTCCTTTCTGGCAGTGTCTGGAGCAGTTCTTCTGGCTGGGTGCTGATGTATGGCCTGGCTGATGGCGTCTTCCAGCAGGAGTGTGTTCCAGAGAGAGGTTACATGGCAGGAGACCATGTAAGAGACTGAGAAGGGACCAGCCTAGCTCTTGTATAACAGCTCACTTTGGTGGGAACTAATCTGTGTTTTGTGAGACCAGCGTTAATCCCTTCACTAGGGCAGTCTTGACTCAAGCTCCTTCGAACTTCATTTCTTTCAGTACTGTTAAACTGGAGACCAAGCTTTGCCTCACATAAAGCTCTGAAGGCATAAGCTGTTACCTGAACCACACCATTCTACATGTGACCTCCCAAAGTTCCTGTCCTTCTCACAGTGTGTTAATTCCATGCCAACAGTCCCGAAAATCTCACATGGTTTGAACACCAGCTAGAAAGTGGGAAGACCGAAGTTTTATCTGAGACTCAAGGCAGTCTCCCAGCTGGGCACCTGTAAAACAAAAACCAAGTGATCTGTTTCCAAAACACAATGGCAAGATAGAGATAGTGATCTAGGGGAAAGAAACTCCCAGCCTACCAATGTTTGTGTTCTGCAAAATCCAAGAATGAATTTTAGGAACAATGGAGGTTAAGAACAGAATATACTTATTGAGAGACAGAAAGGGTCCCAAGTGGGTTGCCAAGGACCCTATCTTTTCTAAGAATTTTATAGAGCAAAGCCAAAAGGTGAGGTGGGTGTAAGGAGGGGAAAACATGGTAACTTGCAAGGTGGGCATGAGGTGGGACAGAATTATGGCCAAGCAATAAGATTTAGTTGCTCAGATAAAATTTATTAAATGAGGAAGTGACTTACGTAGCAGGCTGCACATAGAGCAGTGCTCTTCCTGTAGGGGGTTGGGTTAGTGACTCTTGGCTTCCTCAAGGTGATAGAGACCTATTTAGAATAACAGTCCCTGATGTTTACCCTTAGGAGGGGGGTTTGTTTGTTTGATCTTTTATGTTGAGATCTGATCCACAGTGGGAGGTATCTCTCCCCCACAGTTGCAAGATATCTAGGCTTCTACGCTGGCTCCTTCTGAGGACCCAGCCCTGTCTGACTGCCTATAATATTTCTGTCTAACTCAGCTGCCTGTAATAATAGGATAAATATTCCTATTCCAAAGGGGAGTAATGGGCCAAAAGAAAGTGATACAGGGGAAAGAAAGTCCCAATGTCCTAGATGCCCAGTACGAGTTTGTGTTCTTTAAAATCAAAGAATGAATTTTAGGAACAACAGATTAAGAGCAGAATGTATTTATTGAGAGAGAAAACTTCTGTCTGAGAGAGACAGAAGGGGTCCCAAGTGGGTTGCTGAGGATCCTGCCTTTTCTAGGGATTTATTTTGTTTTATTTTATTTTATTTATTTTTGAGTCCTGGGAATCAAACTCACAACCTTGTGCTTGCCAGGCAGGCACTTAGGCCACTGAGCTATATCCCCAGCCCTAGGGATTTTTATAAAACAAAACCATGAGGTGAGGTGGGTCCAAGGTGGGGGAAAATGGGAACTTGCAAGGCAGGTGGGCATGAGGGGGGTACAGAACTATGGTCAGTAAGATTATGAGTGTAATTGCTGTGGTAAAATTGATTAAATCAGGATCCAATGGGTAAGCTAGTCATGTAGCCTATGGACATGAAATAGGGACAGAAACAGGGCCTTTTCCTGAAGGGGATTGGGTTAGTGACTCCTTCTGGCTTCCTCAAGGTGATGGATACCTATTTAGAATATCCCTGATGTTTATACTTACGATATGGTTGCATTTGTTTTGTCTTTTGTCTTGAGATCTAGTCTTCGGCACTGGCTTCTCCAAAGGCCTAGCCCTGTCTGACTGCCTATAATATCTCTAATTAACTCAGCTGCCTATAACAAAAGGAATCACAGACCCTCAACAAGACTGGAACCCAGTAAGGGCTGGGGATTTAGTTCAGTGGCATAAGCGCCTGCCTTGCAAGCATGCGGTCGTGAGTTCAATCCCCGGTACCGATTAAAAAAAAAAAATTAAGACTGAAACCCAGCAGGGCAGAAATGAAAGCTCCAGGTCTTGCCACCATGGACACAGGAGCAGGGGGTGGGCTGTTGGGACCTAGGGCAGCCCTGTCCCCTTGGCTTTGCGATGCAGCCCATGTGACAGCTCCCTCTGGTTGCGTGCCACCTGTATCTGCAGCTTTCTCAGAAGGGTGTTGCATGCCACTGGTTCTTCTGCCCTTCTGGGGCCTGGCTGTGTCTCCACTAGGCATTTAATAGAGATGCTAGTAGTTCTGTTCCCATGCCAAACTTCTGCCTGGCTACCCAGGTTTTTTTTTTTTTTTAAATCATGGTGGGAGATGCCATGCCCCATAACCCTTGGGTTCTGTGTGCCTAAAGAATTGGTACCCTGTGGATTCTGCCATGACCTACAGCTTACACCCTCTGGAGCAAGACCACATTTGAGCAGCAACTGGGTGGTCCAGTGCAAGGGCCTCAGGTGGTCCAGTACAAAGGCCTCAGGTAATACTGCACAGCAATTCCTGCTTGAAGTGTGGTGGCTGGGTGGGAGTGGGGAGCAGTTTCTTGAAACCGTTCTGTCCTCCAAGGCCTCTGGGATGACCTAGATGATTTCTAGGATGTGCTCTGGGCCTCTCCCAGTGTCTGGATACCCAGCATTCACCTCTGTTTTATCTATGCTAAGCTGTTTAGCAAGGGGTAGCTCTGCTGCACCCTTGAACACTTTTCCTTGGCTCTTTACATGAGCAGGCTGTGACTTTTCCAAACTTTTACACTGCTTTCTTCTTAATTACACTTGCAAGGCCCGGGGTTGCTCTCTAGCACAGCAATAAATAGATAAAATTTTAAAAAGTAAATTCTGCCTCTAGGCCATTGCCATTGCTCCTGAATCTTACTATATGAAGTTTAAAAACCACCAAAGTCACATCTATACTTTGCTTAGAAATCTATTTCACCAGATAACTCAAATCATCACCCTTAAAGTTGGCCTTCCACAGAGACTTAGGCTGTGGTTGCAATGAAGTTCTTTTCTTTGCTATTTCATAATAAGCATGGCTTGTTCTTCAGTTTCCAGTAAGATATTCCTCATTTCCATTTGACACTTTGTCAGCATGGCCTGTGTTATCTACATTTCCATTAACATTTGAGCTTTTTACTAGTTTCTTAGTCTTCTGAGCCCTTACCTGAATTGCCAGCAGTGCAAAACCTCCCTGTTCCTCCAAACTCTTCTAACTGCTGCTCATTACCCATTTGGAAAGCTACTTTCACATTCTCAGGTATCCTAATAACAACACTACCACTCCTCAGTAATAGTTTTCTGTCTTAATCCACTTTGTGTTGCTACAGTGAAATTATTTGAGTCTGGCTAACTTAAAGAGAAAAGACTGTGATTCTGGTAGGTGGACAGTATAGACTACATGGTGTCAGTGTCTGGTGAGGGCCTCTTGCCTGTGTTATAACATGACAGAAACAGAAGGCATAGCGGGTGTGTGCAAAGATAGAGGTTGCACTGTCAGAGATACAGCAAAAGGCCAGGCTTCCTCTTTTATAACAACCTGATGGTAAAGAAAAAACTAGTCCATTCCCGCAAGACTTGCATTAAGCCTCTCACGAGTATGATCATGACCTGGTCACTTCCCAAAAGGCTCTGTCTCTTAAAGGTCTCTATGACCGTTACAGTGGGAACCAGGCTTCCAGTATAGGAACCTGTTTGAACTGTAGCCAAACTGATAAAGCTATCAAAGGTACAGTTTTGTTTTTCTGCAGTTCTCTTGGCTGTGGTCTTTTACTGAAGTGGACTAACCAGCCTGGCCTGGGTTAGTTGCCTCTGCTTGAACCCATCACAATATCAAAGTATCAAGGAGGAAGACAGATATACTTTAATGAACTTAGCCTCATGCAGCCTCTGGGCAATTTGTAGCAATCTTTAATCCACATTTTTTTTTGGTACCGGGGATTGAACTCACGACCTCACGCTTGCCAAGCAGGCGCTTAAACCACTGAGCTAAATCCCCAGACCCTTTAATCCACTTCTAAAACTGGGGTTGGGGTCCCTCCCATCCAAACCAGGCAGCTACCAGATGGGAGAAGGAGTGGAATGGGTGTGGGCTCAGCCAATGACAAATCCTCTGCATCTTCAGCTGCCAAAATCTATGGGGCTGGGGGTGTTGCTCAGCTGTCTACCACACACAAGTCCCTGGGCTTGATTGCCAGCATGATACAAATAAATACAAGCAACAATGACAAAAAACACATGCACACACAAAGCCCTCCTACATTATCATATATAAAAATAATAAAATCAACTTAAGGAACATTGCAACACTTAAGGGAAATGCCAGTTATCTTTCCTAACAAAAATTAAGTATACTTGTGGGAGGGATGGGGACTTAGCTCAATGGCATAAGCACCTGCCTGGCAAGCACAAGGTCTTGGGTTTGATCCCCAGTACCAAAAAAAAAAAAAAAGTGCTGCAGGGTCTGGGCACATAGCTCAGTGGAAGGCTGGTTGCATAGCATGCATGGGGCACTGTGTTCAATGCAAAAGAAGTGTGGTAGAAAGATGAAATATGAACATATGTCCAATTTATATGTAAATACATGTAAAATTGCTGTCTTCCAAAGATGTGGGTCCAGAGAATGATGAGACAGTATCTGTGTGTCTTAGTTATTTTTCTCTCATTGTTGAGACAAAATACCTGATGCCCAAAATTAGAGAAGGGAAGGTTTATTTCTTACAATTTTGTAGGTTTCAGTCCATACTCAGCTGACTCCAAGACAGGGTGGCATGGCAGGGCCACCATTCATGGTCTCTGCAAAAACATCAAGGGTGAACTACACACATAGGCACACACACAAAGACATGCTTTCTTCCTGCCCTTACACTATGTCAACTCCGCCCCTGAGTGGGTGTAGCACTCATACCACCAATCCCAGTGTTAGACAATGAACCAATCATGAATGCTGGACTCAGCCACATGCATGTTTGCATGAAGATTGGCGGGGGGCATCCGAACACAAACCATAACATTTCACTCCAGTCCCCCAAAGATTTATGAAGATCTTTTATGCAAAACACATTTAGTCCATTTTCATTGCCAAAGTCCTAATGGTTTCAGCATTGCTGAAACGTCTTAAGTCCCAAGTCTCCTCTGAGATCTAAGGCAAACCTTAGCAGCACCCCCCTGTACAAATGAAAACAAAGTTAAACACTTCCAACATACAATGGTACAAGATAAACATTACCATTCCAAAAGTTACAAATAGGGAAATACAAAGCACTGGAACCAAAGCAAGTCCAAAATCCAGCAGAGCAAACATGTGCTGGAGTTCCATGCTCAGCATCTGAAGCAATCTGATTGTGAGCTCCAAAAGGTTTGAGTGACTCCACCCACATGGCACTTTCAGGGGTTTCTGCTCCCACAGCTTCTGTCTTAAGCCCATTCTGCTCAGTCTTTGCAGCTTTCCTTGGATGATCTACTGGCTTTTCTGAACTTCTGGATTCTCCACTGTACCTTTGGCTTTACACTCACAGCTTCACATAGTGCCCTCTCAGGGCCACACTCCCAGGCCTGCCCTCTCAGGGCCACACTCCCAGGCCTGACCTCCCAGGCCTTGTGAAATTGGGGTGGAAGCTGCCTTAACCTCGGAACGCATGCATTCTTCATTTGCCTAAAACCAGCACCACATGGATGCTGCCAAGGTTGGCTGCCAGCTGGAGCAATAGCCAGGCTTTCCTCTCTCTTGGCTGTAGGCCCTGCCCTCTGAACCTGATTGTGAGGAGCAGATTCTCTATGCTGCCACCATTCTGGAACCTCCTGTGGCCTCCATCACCACTCTGGAACATGACACTCTGCAGCTTGCCCTCTGAGCAAAGTCACTGCTGCAGTTTTGAGGCTGCAAAGGATAGAGACCTGCTGCTTCCTGGGATGCCTCCAGGCCATACTTTTTATTTCTCTGTTCCTTCTCAGCAATCAAGGTCTCAGCTCCATCTCTGTAGTCCACAGCTTTCTGGCCAAACTCACAACATTTTAAAATCACTCTGTTGGGCTTTTTGTTCTTGATTCACAACATGAATCTGGCTAAAAGCCCCCAATAATAGCCATGCCACTCCCTCAACATTAAACTGCCTTGAAATTTCTTTTGCCAGATTAATCAGTCCATTACTCTTAATCTCAGTCTCAAGCAGAGTCTCTGGACATGAGCAAAATGCCAAAAAAACCTTTCTGCCAAGCCATGACACACAGTGTGTGGAGTCCAACAACCAATGCAGTCCTTCTTCCCAGCAGAAACCTCCTGAACCTGGTCTTTACTGGCAGGCTTTCTATCAGACTTCTGGTCTCCTGAGCTCTGACCAGACTCCCTTACAGAATAACCGAAGCTGTTCCAGCTCTATGTATTCAGGCAACATCTAACCTTTCCAAACTCTTTCCACAAGCCATTCCCAAAGGCTCTTGAACCACATGGTCAAGTACAGTCACAGCAACAACCTCATTCGTCTGGTACCAAATTCTGTCTTAGTTACTCAACCCCTGAGTGGGTATAGCACTCACACCACCAATCCAGTACTAGACAATGAACTAATCATGAATGCTGGATTCAGCCACATCCATGTTTGCATGAGGCTGCTGGTGGTGGGCATCCAAACACAAACTGTAATATTCCACCCTGGGCCCCCAAAGACACATGCACATCCTTTATGCAAAAGACAATGAACCAATCATGAATGCTGGATTCAGCCTCATCCATGTTTGCATGAGGCTTGGGGTGGGGGACTATCTGAATACAAACCATAACACTGTGTGTTGTACTCTCATTTGGAGTGCCTGGGGTGGGGCCTTCTCCTGTGGCTCCATGCACATATTTGTCACTTCACATGTCATTCATCATGGGTTTATGTGGCACTGAGGCTAGGCTTTGAAATTCCAAGGGTTGGGCCCAAGTCTTTCCACCTTTTCCTAGAGACAGGCACAGGGCTGATGCCAAGAGTGGTGATGAGCACTGGCTACTTCTGGGGTGAACAAGTGAGAAAACACTTGTTTTCTCAGCTTTCTGATCTGGCTCATTTGACCTAGAATAGAGGGATGGAGGGACAATGAGGGACTGGTCCAGCCTGGCCCTTAGATCTCAATGTTTCTAGTGCAGAAAAGATATTTTTCTAGCACATTCAGCATGGGCAAGTTACTGGGGATGGACTCACATGGGCCAAACCCACAGAAACAGCTATGTGGACTGGAGTGCCCAGGTAATTCTTTAATGAGGAGATCAATCCTCCCAGGGATTGAAATACTCCATCACACCAGAAATACACCGTTCTAGTTTCCCGTTGCTGTATAAAAAATTGTCGCTGAATGTGGTGGCTTAAAACAAACAAACAAAAAGAAATGTTTTGCTCAGGTCATGAGTTTGAAGGTCAGGAATTTGAGCAGGCTCCAGGAAAATGACCTATCCCTGTTTTACCATAGAATGTAGTTTCATAGTCAGGCATGTTGATGCAGGCCTGTAGTCCCATCACTCAGGAGGCTGAGGCAGGAGGATCTCTGTGAGTTCAAGGCCAGGCTGAATTACCCAGTGAGATGTTGTCTCAAAATTAATAAATAAAATAAAAAGGAAAAGGATGTGGTGTCAGCTCAGATGGGTGAAGATGGCTGGGACTGCTTAAGGAGAGCCACATGTCTGGGCCTCAGGCCTGGCTTTTGGCTGCCATTATCACATCTACTGGAATGGCCAAGATGGCTTCTTTAGTGGCATGACTGTTGCCTGGGCAGTTTGGCCCTAACAGCTCTCAGGGTCTGTTTCTCTCTGTCTCTCTGTCTCTCTCCCCTCTCCCTATCTTTCTCCATCCCACACCCCTTGGCTAGCTTGGACTTCCTTATAGAGTGTGGTTTTAGGATGGCCACACTTACATGCTTCTGACTTTCTTTTTTAGACAGGGTCTTGCTATATAGTTCAGGGTGGACTTGAGCTCATTATGTAGCCCAGGCTGGCCTCAAACTTAGGATGATCCTCTTGCCTCTGCCTCCCAAGTGCTGGGATGACAGGTGTGCACTGCCATACCCAGATTTTCTGGCTTCTTAAAGAACGAATGTTCCAGAGACAGAAAGTAGAAGTGGTTAGGGTTAAGATTAGGCTTGGAATGGGTCCAGCAGCATTTCCACTGGACTCCATGCATTGAAGCAGCTACAGTGCCCGCCAAGAAAACAGAGACCTTTACCTCTAAATGGGAGGGATGACAAACCATCTATAGCGACCTTTAACTCCCCACATCTTCTCCTGAAAATCCAGGTATCAAGAGGAGAAATAAGTAACTGTTACCAGACAGTGTCCTGCTAAACGTACCTCACCAAATCAATATTACTAGGTTTTGGATTGCTCACCTTTCCTTAGAGTCCAGGTTCTGCTCATCTCAAGTTGAAAGAAACAAGCAAAAAGCAGTGGCAAAGTTTGTTTGAAAAAGTAAAAGTGAAGAGTGAGGCACAAACTGGCTTTACAGTGCCAGCTTGGGCTGGGAAAAGAGGAAAAAGCAAGATTAAAGAACATCCTGGAGGAAGCAGGGCAGGCTATCCTGAGGAAAGCCAGGATAGCAAGCGCTTCTTAGCGTCTGTACCCTCTTATGCTGTCCAGATCTTGAGGAAACCCTGAGAATGTCTACATGAGGAACCTGGGAGGTGGTGCTGGCATCCCACATCTCAGGCTGATGTCCAGGCAAACTATGGAGAACCTGCTGGAGATCCCGTGAGAAGTCCACATGCAGGGTTTGGGGAACTGTTCCGGACCTGCTCTAGGGCTTTGTGAATCGCAGGTCACACCCTAATCTCCTGTAGTGACTGCTTGGTGCGCAAGGACCTGGAATTAAAGGAGTGGAATTGTTTGGGAGGAAATTTCACCTCCACCTCGGAGAACCCTGGCTGAGTGTGTGTCTTCGATGTCTGTCCATCAGGTAAAGTAGCTCTTTCCCTGGTAGTGAGAAATGAAAGCTGCTGGAGTCTTGCTCCCTGCCACCCCTGTTCTAGATCTGGAAAGACCACCTGCAGTCAGTTGACACATTCTTTCTTTCTTCGGTTGATTAGATCCATTTTCTTCCTTAGAGCTCATGTCATGGTTATATCTTCCAGAAATTACCACCCTGTATCTTGGACAGGAACATTGCCTGGTATCACCCAACAGTGACTTATGGTTGTTCATGCAGCTGTGAGACTGTTGCTTTGCCTTTAAAGCCACAGGGATAGAAATTTTTTTTTTTTCAAAAACTTGCTCAACCAGATGTAAACATCTGCTTGTTAATGCTTGTTTCACAGAATGAAGTATAGTTTTCTTACAGGTATAAATCCTGAAGATGCAAAAGGAGTATTTAGCATAAATACAGTGAAGAGAAAATAAGGATCAGATTTACACTGTCATTTGGATTCCCTTGTTTTACACAAAGGGAAACATACATTCACTTTAGAGTCCCCCGACTTCAATTACTTTGGTCTGTTTCCATAGTGATATAGTAGTGAGAGCAGTTGTTTGAAGCCAGTAGCTTGAGTCCTGTGGTAATTTCTTTATGTTTTCCTTCTGTGTGTGTGGGGGGGCAGTGTGTGTGTGTGTGTTTTGAGATAGTGTCTTGCTATGTAGTCTAGCCAGGCTGGCCTTGAACTCACTCAGGCTGGCCTTGAATTTGAGACAATCGTCCTGTCTCAGTTTCCCGAGTGCTGGGGTTACAGGTGTGCCCCACTAAGCCCAGCCTGAGGTCAGGTCTGTGTGTAGGAAGAACACATCTGCTGTAGTACGGGCTGTATGTGCAGTGACCCTTAACCTACCACACCCACTCGCCCTTATTAATTCTCCTCTCTCCACTTGAACCAAAGCCAACCAAGCCAATCTAGTTTGGGGCCAGTTACACTACCCTCTTAGAAAATCCAAAACATTTTCTTCAGATTCACAACAATTAACTGAAACCAAGCAAAACAAAGAATTCATACTCTCACTGAGTTAAGTTTGATTTCAGGGAGCTTTGAAGATTTATATATTGCCCCCTCAGAATGAGCAGAATTAAAATTTTTAGTCTACTTAGATAACATTAAGATGAAACTAAGAGCAAAGTGAGAAAATGACAGTGAAATACTCACTTCTCACATATCAGACAAGATTGTACTCAAATCATATGCTAAAAAATCCTTATAGAGGTTTATGTTTTTCTAATATATTTACAGTCAGTTTAATGTACATTTTATACTTGATTTATATATTATAGTTTTGCCTTTTCCCTAATATTGAAAAAATTATCACATTTTTCCATATGTAAGATAGTATTCAATTATGTAAAACTCAATCAAATGATATTTATTACTTAATTCCTCATCAGTAAACTTTATGTGCTTTTTAAAAAAATTTATGTACTTTTATTGCATTTTTGAGTCAAGGTCTCACTATGTAGTCCAGGCTAAAGGGCTGGGTATATAGCTCAGTGGTACAGTGCCTGCCTGGCAAGCACAAGGTCCAGAGTTCAATTCCCACAACCAAAGAATAAAAACAAAAACAGAACTATGTAGCTGGCCTCAAACTTGTAGTGACCCTCTAGCCTCAGCCTCCCCAGTGCTGGGATTACAGACATGTGCCACCAGGCCTGGCACTAGCCCATTGGTTAAGCAGTATTGATCTGTTATTTCAAATAAAAGTTAAAAAAAAAAAAGCCAATTCACTGGCAAACCATAAGCTTGCAAATTACAATGTGATTCTTTAGCTCCAAGATAAGATCTGGATCTGTATAATAAGATGAATGATCTCTAAGGACAGCAGTTGTCTTTGAGAGGGTTACATTAGTGTATGCCCTGGTCACTAACCTTTGCACCATGTGTAAGGTGTGATTCACACAAAGGACCCTACACTTTGAATGGAATATGTTTTATGGCCATCAACTGTTTCATGCATGCTTGATATGAGTTGCAATACTAGTCTTGGGTGGTTCTTTCTTTCTGTTTGGTGACAATTTTCAAATGTTTCATTACCAAAATAATAAATATGCAGCGCCAGGTGTGGTGGCTCATGCCGGTAATCCCAGTACTCAGGAGGCTGAGGCAGGAGAATCGCTGTGAATTCAAGCCCAGCCTGGGTTACAGAGTGATTTCAAGTCAGCCTGAACTGCACTGTGAGACTCTGTCTCATAAAAATAAATAAATAAATAAATAAATAAATAAAATTTTAAAAATACAAACACCAAGAAGCAGGAGAAAAATCAACAAGGTCCAAATCCTCAAGGACAGGTTTTAGTACAATTTCATTTCTTTCTTCTGCAATTCCATCCTGGTTTATATACATATTCTTCTCAAATTTCACATTATTTTGCTTTTGCAGAGCAACACTGAAGGTTTTATGTTGTTGTTGCAGTTTCTCCTATCTTGTCGAATGTTTCCCAATGCTCCCAAAAGTCCTGGAGACCAGACATGGGGGTTTCTTTAATACCTTTGAAGAGTTTAAGAAGATTTTATGTTATTAGCTGAAAAAACCAGTATTGACCACCCTGGGGAATGCACTTTCTCTAGTTGTTTCCTAGTTTTTAGGGTAGATTAGTACCTTTTTGCGCTCATCTGTTCTTTTAGAATACTGTACATTTCCAGCACTGGAAGATACAACTGCAATTTCCCTAGAACAGTTGGAATATTCTTCTGCTGAGATCCACATCGAACATTATCAACTGTTTGTACTACTGTACTATCGCCTTTTCAGCATTTTGAAGTTTTGGGTTGGTATCAGTAATTTACACCTTGATTGCTCCTAAAGGAGCTCTATAATCACAGCTATGGAACAGGAGCGTTTCCCCACCCCCACCCCCCATGGGCGTGGGCGCTGCTGGTGCTTTGATCTCCAACAAAATCGGCTGGTTCCTGGGACTGAGCTCAGGCCCTTGCTGCTCTCCACTGTCTTGGCTGGAGGCTAAGGAGCTGGTCTGGGATGGAAATTTGATACTAAGTTTTAAGGTGAAAAGTGCGTGCACTTGCTTAACAACTTCAGTGCCAGGGTTTTTTCTTACAGATAAATTATTGTGGTCAAAAAGGTATTAAAAAATACTCACGGTAGGAGCTGGGGCTATAGCTCAGCGGCACAAGCACCTGTCTGGCAAACACAAGGTCCTGAATTTGAGTCTTGGTACCAATAAAAATAAAAAAGATTCGATGTAACTAGGCACACCTGCAATCTCAACCCTTGGGAGTCTGAGGCAGGAGGATTACCGCAAATTTGAGACCTGCCTGGGCTATACAGTAGGTTCCAGGCCAGGCTGAACTATATAGTGAGAACCTGTCCCAGACAAACCAACCAACCAACCCAAAACCACACACATACTTTGTATATATTTTTTTTCCTCCTCCTTTTCTTCTTCCTCCTCCTCCTCTTCCTCCTCCTCCTTCTTTTCTTCTTCTGCACATTATTTGTGGTTAGGCAAGATTAGAATGACTGCTGGGCATGGTAGTGCATACCTGTAATCCCAGCACTTGGGAGGCTGAGTGAGGCAGGGGATTGGTTGCAAGTTCAAGACCAGCCTGGGCTATAAAGTGAGCCCAAGGCCAGCCTGAACTGCATAGTGAGACTCTGTCTCAAAAAGACAAAAGAAAAAATGAAATGAAATAAAATAAAATAAAAAGATTAGAATGACTTAAATGTCCCAGGGTAGGAGACTAATTAAATTAAGGCATCTCCATAAGATAGAATTTTAGGCAACCATTAAAAAGGATATGGGTGGGGGTTGGAGACATAGCAGCACAGCACCTGCCTGGCAAGTGCAAGGTTCTGAGTTCAATTCTCAGTACCAAAGAAAGAAAGAACTGAAAGGATGTGGGTGATCTATTACCCTAACATAAATTGCTTGATAAGAGTTGTAAAGAAAGATACAGAACTGTGTAATGTGCCATCCTTTGTGGGTAGAGAGAGTGTGAGGTATAAATGCACATAGCTGTGTTTGTGCCTAAAATGTCTGGAGGGCTGGAGGCACAGCTTAGGGGTAGAGTCCTTGCCTAATGTGCACAAGGCCCTGGGTTCAATCCCAGTGCTGAAATAAATAAAATCACACAATAAAAATATATATGAGTATGTGTGTAAGTCATCCCTCACGTGCTTAGGGAAAATATACACAGGACACACTGGAGCCTGGTAACCACGACTGCTTCTGTGTAGCGAGGGGTCTTAGGCTCTGGAGACCAAAGTCCGTCAGGGAGGAGTCTCGTCACCGCTTAACCTTCTGTACTTTGATTTAACATCATGCATTTGTTTATCACCTTTTATGATTTTAAAAACAACAGAACATGAGATAAAAGGACTGATGACCAAATGTGTCTTTATCTGGCGCGGTCCCTGGGATCTTAGGCCATCCCGTCCCATTCTTACCCCACTGCTTGGGCCCCTCCTTTTGATGGCCACCTACTTCCTCCTTCCAGCTCTGCATCTGTTGCTGATCACCCACTCCTGGGTGCCTTGCCTCGGAGCTGGGCGGCACTTCCGGTTCCGGAAGACCCAGAAAGCCTCCCAGGCAAAGCTTTGCCTTGGATTCCTCTTGCATCCTCATCCCCTTGCATTCCATGTTTCTTTAAAATTAGAGGGAAATTCTTACCACCCAGCCCTGTGGTACGCATCTTTTCTGTCTTCCTGAATAAAAGCAGATATTTTCCTGATTAGTGCAGTAATGGCTGCACACAGGCACAGAGACATTTTTTTTCAGGGTTGGGGTACTCAATGGGACAGTGCTTGCCTAGCATGGGCAAACCCCTGGATTTAATCCCCAGCACTGTGTAAAAAAAAAAAAAATCAAGGAATAAGCTATTAGAACGTGTGTGTATAAAATCTTCAAAATATATCTAATTTACATATCTATTACGTATGTAAGATATAAGTTTGTGTTTGTAATTTGAAAAGAAATATTACAAACACAATTGAAGCAAATATGAGAGATAAGAATATTTTTTAATTCAGGAGAGGTGAGTACATGGGTATTATTGTGACATTTGCTTGAATTTTCATCCTTAAAATATTCATAATTTTTAAAAATACAAGTAGTTGGGCTCCTCCTGAGTCCATATGGTGCCAGGGGCTTGGTCTGGCACAGTTCAGAGCAGGGAGGAGCTGGGAATGCTGTTCATTCTTTCACACTTCCTGTTACTTGGAGCGGTGGATTCCAGCTGCACCACCCAGTCTGTGACTCCAAGTGGACCTTTTTCTGTGATCTGTCAGCTGAGAATGGCCCCCTGCCTGACATTAAGTTGGCTCCCATTTACCCACCCAATGGCTACCAGCTTGCTCAGCTTGAGGGGCTTGTTTCACTGATTCTGGCAAAGCAGTGCAGTTTATTGTGATTGTTGGGGCTGTTTGCTGTTCTGAGAAACCTATTATTGGCTTATCATGCAGGCCTCTTCCTGGCGGAACATAAAAATGCAGTGATGGATTTTGGGAAGTCAAGAGGTGGACTTCAAGGAATTTTGATGTTCATTTCTTCTTTTGGTAACAGCTTTTCTTTTCTTCCTTCTTCCTCCCTCTCCTTCACCTTCTCCTCTTCCCCTCCTCCTCCTCTCCTTCCTCCTCCTTGTCCTCCTCCTCTTCCTTCTTCTCCTTCTCCCTCTCCCTGTCTCCCTCTCCCTCCCTCTCCCTCTTCCTCTCTCCCTCCTTGTCTCCCTCTCCCTCTCCCTCTGCCTCTCTCTGTCTCCCTCCCTGTGTGGTCCCCATACATGCTAGGCAAGCACTCTACCACTGGGTCACATACCCAGCTTGGAAACAGCTTTACTGAGCTATAAGCACAGACTGTGCAATTCACTCTCCAACACTTAAAAGGTTTTGAGTATATTTATAGTCCTTAGACTTGTGCAATCATCATCCTGGGAGGAAACTCAGTGCACTTTAGTAGTCCCTTGTTTCTTCATCTCTCCCAGCCTCTGGGGACTATTAAGCAACTTCCTGTCTGGATGGATTTGCCCATTATGATCACTGCATGTGCGTGCTGTCATTCAGTGTGTGGTCTTTTGGGACAGGCTTCTTTCACATCACAGAATGCTTTCAAGGTTCACCCACACTGTAGCATGTATCAACTTCTCGTTCTGTTGGTAGCTGAATAGTGCTCTAGAGTAGAGATATACTGTGCTTTACAGTAGTGATACAGTGTGCTTTCCTCCACTGATGGATATTTGGGTTTATGTACTTTTTTTTTTTTTTGCTCAGTTTCACTTTTTAAGTTTTCCAAATACACAATTCAGACCTCAGTTTCTTAGAGTTTCCAGTGCTTTGAAAATCTGAAAACTATATGGCTCTTCTCTACAATATAGTTTATAGTTGGGCTGGGTGGCACATGCCTGTAATCCCAGCATTCTGAGAGGTTGAGGCAGGAGGATTGCAAGTAAGAGCCCAGCCTAGGCAAATTAGTAGGACACTATCTCAAACAATAAAGGGCTGGGAAAGTTGCTCAATGTGAAAGCCTGGGGTTTAGTCCCTAACATCACGCACACACACGATGTGGATGTATGGATGACATACATACTGAATAAAAGTCCATCTCTTCCTGCTGATTCCTAGCTGCTGCACCTCCTAGTCTGTGACTCCTGTCTTTGGAGAAAGTGGATTAGTGCTGTCTGGACACCATACCTATAATTCTGTTAACAGCAGCCAGACTCTTAACATAGGCTAAGGCTAGCTGCCTTGCACCTTTGGGATTACATAATATAATTCCTTCTTTTTAATCTGATGAGAAAATAAGATTACTAAGGTCACATATGCAAACCAAGCCAAGGCAAAGATCTGACACATTTGACCAATGAATATAAAAGACATTTAAATTTATTACATGCACAGTGAAGAAAAAAAAAAGGATAAACCAAAGATACTAGCTTCCTAAGATCGTCATCCTCCCTACCCAAAAACACTACACCCAGTCTGGGCCCAGCACTTTGGGAGACTGAAGCACAAGTTTGAGTCTTGTCTGGGCAATTTAGCAAGACCCTCAAAATAAAAAATAAAAAGGATGTGGAAGCACACATCTGTAATCCCAGCACTCTAGAAGACTGAGGCAGGAAGATTATAAATCAGAGCACAGCCTGGGCAAGTTAGTGGTTTAGCAAGATCCTGTTTCAAAATAAAAACATAAATCAAAGGGCTGGGGATACCTAGGTGCAAAGAAAGACCCTAAGTTCAATCCCTAGTACTAAAAATGTTGACACCCAAACATGGGGACAAATGGCTGTACTGTGAGTGTGGGTGTCCTGGATGCTGAGAAGCCTCTTCCAGACCACAGCTAAGGGATCTTATATCCTACATTTCTTTTCTGAGGGAGGCAGCCTCAAAAGCCTTAAGTCTCCCTAGAATCTCATACCAGCCTCAGGTGAGATAAGGAGGTGGGGAGGAGGTGACCACTCAGTGGCTCCTTCTGGGCTTCCCGGTCTGTCTGTGGGATGTGGATGATCACAGGGTTCTTCCAGAACTCACAGGCCACTGTTCAAGGCTTTGCATGGATGAGCACTTTCAAGGTTGGCATCTGAGCCTCTCCCTAGCATAGGCTGGTCTGATTAACTTTACTGATAGGGCTCCTCAGCAGGGTTCTGTTTGTGGGTGACAGCATTGGACAAAGGTGTGCATAGCTGTGACTTCCTGCAGGCTGCTCAGGCCTCTTGGAGGTCACGCTGCAGCCTGGCAGCTGTTTGGAGCACAACTAGAGCTGTGATGGAGCACATCTGTCTCCCTCCTGAGCTGGCTAACAATCTTGGAACAACTTGTAACAAACAGACAAGAGGCCAGCAGTCCTGGGATGAGACCAAGTCAGAAGTGAATCTTTTTTTTCCTGTTTTTCCTTTTTTTGGGGGGTGGGGGGTGGGGGGGTCACTTAGAGATTTAACCCTGAACGTCATGCATGCTGGGCAGACATTCTATCACTGAGTTACAACCCTGATCTGGAAAGCTAATTTTGTTCCGTGATCTTTTTAGAAATCTTTTTATTTGTTTTGTTCTGTTTTGTTTTATTGAGACAGAATCTTTCTGTGTAGTTCAGGCTGCCCTTGAACTCACTATGTAGCCCAGGCTGCCCTTGAACTTGTGGCAATGCTCCTGCCTCAGCCTCCTGAGTGCTGGGATTACAAGTGTGCACCACCACTCCCAGGTGTCCTGTCATTTTTTATGGAAACTGATCCTTTCTAAGTGGGTGGTTATTGAGAAGTTGCCATGAGTTCTTAGATTCACCTTCCTCCACAGCCCATTGTTAAGTTAACAGTGGTGGCAAGAGCCTGGATTAGATGTCCTGGGCACAGCAGCTGAGAGATCAAGGCTCCCTTCCTCCAGCCCTGCTCCCCTGAGGTTGGCCCTGACGTCCTCCAAGCAGTCGTTGCCTTTCTGGCGCACCAGGCATCAGCTGAACAGCCCCACAGTTGTCCCTTCAGCTCTCTCCCTGTGCCTCTGTGTCTCACCCACAAGTGCACCCTGGTTTGTCTCAAGGTCCCTTCCTGGCTTGGCTTCTGTTATCCTAGGACATCTGCCAGGCCCTTGACGGGTGGACCACATGAGCCTCCCCTTAGAAGACCATGGTCATTGTTGTCATTAACTGTGATTGCCCAAGACTGGCAAATCCAGGTGGTGGCAAAAGAAGCCTTGATTTGGAGCCATTTACCTTCTGACTGCTGCTTAACAAATCCCAGTAGCTTGGCTAGATGTTGCCAGAAAAATAGCACAAAAGAAGTTAATTGGTGCATGTGCTTTGGCTGTCTTTCAGCCAATCAGGGCCTCTTCCTACCTATCTCTAAAAATTGTGCTACATGTGAGGTCCCTGTCTGGCAAACTGCCACATTCAAAGTCGTCAACTTTTTTTTTTATTTCAGTGTTTTTGAGACTGAATCTCATTGTGTAGTCCAGCAAATTGTGTAGTCCAAGCAAGGCTTGTGTTCATGGCAATCCTCCTGCCTCAGCCTCCTGAGAGCTGTCACTACAGGTGTCTGCTGCCATACTTGGCCCAAATTAACTTGGTTGTCCAGTTAATCTTAAATTTATCCTTTAAGAGACCATTCCAAGCTGGGCATGGTGGTCCGTGCCTGTGATCCCAGCAGTTGGGATGCTGAGGCAAGAGGATTGCTGTGAGTTTTGAGACCAACCTGAGCTGCATAGTGAGTTGAAGGCCAGCCTGAACTACATAGCAAGACCCGTCTCTAAAACCCAGAGAGAGAGAGAGAGAGAGAGAGAGAGAGAGAGAGAGAGAGAGGAAGAGGAAGAGGAAGAGGAAGAGGAGGGGAGGGGAGGGGAAGGGAGAGGAGAGGAGAGGAGAGGAGAGGAGAGGAGAGGAGAGAGGAACTCTTCTACATTTCGGTGGCACCTGTTGCCTGGGAATGACATGGGGCATGAAAGATCCAGCCAGTGGCTCAGTAACTTCATGCTGCTGCTCTCCAGGTGTCATGGTAGCTGGATGCTTTGGGAGAATCCAAACACATGGAACAGTTCACCTAAGGGCTCTTAAATAATCGCCACATCGGCCACGTGGATGGAGATGGTGCTGTACCTGCAGAGTGCGCTGTGGTCCCTGCCCAGGGCTGTTCTTGGGAGGAGCGCAGGGGACCTAATAGTTTGTCAGGACAGGCAGAGTCCAGTGTCTCTCCCTGTGTGCTTAGAAATTGCTGCTGCCAGTGGCCTGCAGTCTGGGTGCTTTGCCAGGCTCCATTGGCCTTGTGAGCTGGGCTGTCCAGGCTTTGTTTTGGGGCCCAGGCTTGTCTTGCACATGAGTTACATGGTGTTTTCAGGGCTGTACCACAGAGCGATGGTCCGATTGGCTTCTGATCCTATGAATCCGGATCCTCAGGAGAACCTTTCCATGGGCTTCCACTTGGGGTCACAAATGGCAACAAGGATCTTGTATGATCTGATGCCACTAAGTTCATCTCTGAAGAAGCTGAGCCCTCCTCATCCACTCGTCCACAGTTGGTCACCAGGTCACACTGCCTGGGAGCAGAGAAAATGCGCTTTTTGCTGGCTGTTTCCTAGGGCTGGAGCCCTACACACTCCCTTCCATGCAGATGTCCAGCAGTTTTCCTTGGGGCTGACAGAAACAGCAAGATAGTACCCTTTTCCCAGTGGCCTGGACTTAGCTGGCCCCTCCATGAATCAGGCTGGGGAATCAGCGAAACCTTCAGTGTCCTGAAGACACCTGGAAACCCACAGTCCTAGCACTGACCATTTACTGCTCTGTTCACTTTTTTTTTTTTTTTTGACAGGGTCTTGCTGTAGTTGATGCTGGTCTTGAACTCATTATGTGGCCCACACTGGCCTCAATCTTGCAATGATCCTTCTGCCCAGTCTCCCAAGTGCTGGGATTACAGGAGTATGCCCCCATGCCTGGCTGTTTATGTCTTTCTTAACTGTACCACTTTCACATGATAAGGGAGGCCTTTTCTATAAATAAATATAGTCATGTATGTTTTTTAAACTTTTAAATTTTATTTCTACATGAAGCTTTTATAAATTAGTTACAGTAAGATATGAATAATAGCTAGTATTAAAACAGAATGACTGTAACAATACCCTGTAATAAAAGTTATGGGAATGTAATCTGTAGCTGGAGTTTTCCATTTAATATTGTCAGATCATGGCTGACCATGACTGAAACCATGGAAACTGGATAAGAAAGTACCTTGGTTACCTTCTTATTGCTGAGATGCAATACCTGATACCTACAACCAACGCTAAAGAGGAAAGGTTTATTGCGGTTCAGTCTGCAGAGGTTTCTGTTCTGAATTGGCTGGCTCCAAGGCAGGCAGCACGGTACAGGGGCATCACAGAGGAGAAGCAATTCATGGGGTGGCAGACAGGAAACAGAGGGAGGTCAAGGGAGAAAGGAGAGAGAGACCCTTCCAGGCGACACTCCCAGTGGCCCACCTCCTCTGGCCAGGCTTTGCCTCCCAGCGTCACATTGAACCATAAACTCATCAAGACTGTTCCACTGATGACTACCACACACTCACGACCCAGTCATCTCCCAAAGCTCCACCCGTAAGTGGATATATAAATCAGAATATATATATTGAATGTATAGGGGCAATACCCTATATGATGTTGGCATTTCTGCCTATCCCGTGATGGGAGCTTCAGGGGACGTGAACACTTTAACCTCATCAATCTGTCCACGTCTACCAGTGCTCCGCAACAAGCCACCTATGGTCTCTCAGATGGCGCATTCTGGGTGGCGATGGCCATACCCCCAGAGGCTCCAGCCTGTGACTCTTCTAGCCACTGAGACCTAGAGCAGTAACACTGCAAGGATGGTCCATGCACGCCGCTGACAGTTCCCTTAAGCACCATGCTCTACTGATTCTTTAATCCAGGCAGTGGACTGCCCTTCCCAGCACCCTGTGCCACTTTACCTCATGCCTGTGCTGAGGGAATCGGTTAGGCTTCTGCTGATCTGCTTGACCTCCACTACTACTGGTGACATTTCTGTTTTGGAACAATCAAGAGAAGTGTTCTGTGTACTTAACACGTCTGTTCCCATAAGACATTATATTGGATCTAAGAGGCTCACTAGCTGTGGTCACTGATCTTTATGTGTCTGTTTTGCTAGAACCAGGCTTTTTGTTTGTTTGGTTAGTTGGTTGTTTTTTTTTGGTCAAACACCAGTCTAAATTCTGCTGTGAAGTGTGATTTTGTTTGGTTTGTTTGTTAGGCAGTGCTGGGGTATGAACTCAGAACCTTGAACATGCTAGGCAAGCACCCCATCACTGAGCTACATCTTCAGCCCTGTGAAGTATTTTAGATGTTGAGTTATTAGACTTTGAGGAAAGCACTTTACCTTTCATAATGAGTGGGCCTCATGCAAACAGTTGAGGGCCTTACAGATAAGCCTGAATCCCTGGAAGAAGAAGGAATCTGCCTTGGGAATGCCTTCAGACCAAACACTGACTGCTTCTGGAATTTCCAGCCTGGTGCCATGCCCTGAAAATTGTGGACTTGCCAACATCCACAGTTGTGTGAGCTAGTGATACAGCAAGACCCTATTTTAAAATTAAAAAAATTTAAAAAGGAAAGCCAAGTACGGTGGTGCACTCCTGTAATCCCAGCACTTGGGAGGCTGAGGCAGGAGGATTGTTATGAGTTCGAGACCAGCCTGGGCTACAAAGTGAGCTCAAGGCCAGCCTAAACCACACAGTGAGACCCTGTCTCAAAAAGACAAAAAAAAAAAAAATAAAAAATAAAACGAGATAAAATTTAAAAAGGGCTGGAGATGTAGCTCAATATGAAGGCTCTGGATTTAATCTCCAGTACCACAAACAACAACCACAAAACACAAAACAAAACAAGAATTCTGCTATTTCTATTCCTCTTGAGAAGCCTAACTATACTCATCCTAGTCCTGCACTGGCCAATCATCCAAATCCAGTTAAAGCAAATCTGTGCCTATGGACATTTCTAGGCACCACATTGACTTGTGCCCCAGTACCTGAAAGGCCAAAAAGGGTTTGATAACCTTGAATGTCATTAAGTCCTCAATGCTGGCTGGGGCTGTAGTCCAGGGGTAGCATGTTTGCATCTGCCTAGTGTATGTAAGGCCCTGGGTTCAGACTCAGTACCACGAAAAGAAAGAAAGAAAGAAAGAAAGAAAGAAAGAAAGAAAGAAAGAAAGAAAGAAAGAAAGAAAGAAAGAGAGAAAGAAAACAAAGAAAAAAGAAAAAGTCCCTTACCCACTGTGACCAATGCAGGAGGCAAGGCCTGGGTTCTCTTGGGGAAGCAGAGACTTGTGCCCAGGGCTTGGGTAAGATCTGCACAGAGAGGCGAAGAGATGGGTTGGATCCACCCCGGTCCCCACAGCACAGACCTGACACAAAGGGGCTGGGTTCTTTGTGTCCCCTTCTGTTTATCCACAGTGAATGCCAAAGCTAAGTGGACATTCTTCCTGCTACAACCTATAGAGGGGGGAATTTTCCTCAGGGGCAAACTTTCTGTCTCTTTGGGGAGAGCAGATACTAGCCAGGGCTGTGTGATCTTACGGTTTCACTATAGACTATATTTGTGTTCCTGAAACCTGATCCCCAAGGTGATGATATTTGGGATAGACTCTGAGCAGAGAATCTGTCTTGGGCCTCATTTCTAGGCTTGTGGGTGGCTGTCTCCCTACTCCCACATGTGTCCACTTCCAGATGTCCCTGTCTAGGAGGGTACTAGGACATTGAGTTAGGGCCCACCCCGGTGCAACATTTTAACGCTTTAACTTTAACTTCTCTCTACAGGTCCTAACTCCAAAAGAGACTGCATTCTGAAACACAGGCGGTTAGGACTCCTGCATAGGAATTTGCCAGCAGGGGACACCACACTTCAGACTGCGACACTCTTCTTAGTCTGAAGGGCATTTGTCAGGGTCTGTATTTCCCAGAGCCTATCTCTGGGATATGAGAGAACAAATGTTTTCTCTTATAAATCCAGGCAGGTTACAGTACCCCCAAGCCAAACTGTAATTTTCCATCTTGTCATTTGTGGGCGCATATTGGGAGATGGGAACTCTTCTAGGCGGACTCCTGGGGTGAACCACCCCAGCCAGCCCTGCTCGGTCCCCATGTACACTTCCTCTGCTCTCCTGTCATCTGCTAAAGTGTTTGTGGCCAGAGTTTACAGCGGACCAGGTACATCGCTGATAATCTGTCTTCAGGGGCCAGGGAGTATTGGAATATTTATCTCTGATCACAACCATGGGTCCCAGTGAGGCAGAAGAGCGAGCAAACACAGAATGCTTCTCCTGGTTTTTCAAAACCTGCTCCCTTTAATTCTAGATGACGACGACGACGGGCTCATCTTAGCTTTCAAGGGGCAAGAGCAAGGATTCTGTCTCCTTCTGATGGCCGGAAACCCCAGAACCATTTTTGCCACTTCCAGCCACTTCCTGTTCCCTACCTTGCTGGTTGGCTTCTCAATCCTTGATCTTTGCCATCTTTTTTCCCAACGGGTTATTTTAACTTTATTAGCTTTGGGGAAGAGGGAGTCAAAAACTGCACACGCTTAGGAGCAGGCTGGCAGCTCCCCTGGTGGTGTGGCTCTGTTGTCAGGCGCAGCTTTTGCCTGAGGAATGCACTGCTTTTTTGGAGCTGCTAATAGGTGGCAGGCTGCTTTGGCTGCCAGAGATTTAGTGTGGTGACTCCAGTGTTGTTTGGAGAAAACTGGCCTGGCAAGCAGGCTGAGTCCTTCGGCTCAGGCCTTCAGCTTGCCAGCCAAACCAAGCTTGTGTGGGAGACAGGAGACATTTTCCTAATGCTTGCTAACATCCACACCTCTTCACAGCAGGACACAGGAGGCAGCGCCTGAAGGTCTGTCACTCACAGAATCACTTCCCCTTTTGTTCTTGCTTCTCTGTTCGCCCAGAAACAGGCCAAAGGGCTTTAACACTGGGCCAGGGAAGCTGGACCAGAAGCTCAGGGAGTCTTGGAATCCCTGGTGGGTGCCAGGGAGGGGGGCGCAGTGGAAACAACCCTGCTTTTGAGCCCAGCTTTGCAATAGCTTTCTGTTTCAAGTGGCTGTAGGCAAGAGCTTCACCAGACACTTTAGCATCCTGAGGCACTGGTCTTGCAACTGGTTTCAGTGCTCTCCCAGAGCAGTCACATTTTTTTATTCTTTTTGATGGGGATGGGACCCAGGGCCCTGAGCGGGCTGGATAACCGAGCTGTACCCCGAGCCCTGGCTCTTCTTATCGCTCTCAAGGTGATCTTAACCCAGCCGTGACTGTGGACCTGGATTCTAAATGTGTTTCCTCCAGAGCAACCAATGAGTTGCTTTGCTGACATGTTTATTTATTTATCAGTTCTCTTATTAAAAACATAGGCTAAGATACTGTTTATCCACTATTTACTTACCATATGGCCTTTTCTATTGCTTTCTCATTTACAGAGCTTTGACTGATTCTCTGCAGCAGGTTGCTGGCCTCTCTCTCTTTCTCTCTCTCTCCCTCTCCCCTTCCCTGCCACTTTGCTCTGCTGCCAAGCTTTCCCACCACGATGCTCTGCCTAGAATGCCTAGAAACCACGGAGCCAAGTGACCTGCAATTGTGAGTTAAAACGTAAATATGTCCTCCTTTCTGTTGTTTATTTCAGGGATTTATCACAGTGACATAAAGTTGGCCAGCACATCCTATTTATCTATTTTTTTTCTTTTGTGGTTCATGTTATCAGGTCTTAAGATTCCATTACTAAATCCAAGGTTGTAAAGTTTTACCTCTGTGTTTTATTGAAGAGTTTCATAGTTTTAGCTCTCACACTTAAGTTGTTAATCTATTTAGAATTAGTTTTTGTATATAGAGTGAGATAAGAATTCAACTTTGTTCTTTTGGATTTGGTTATACAACTGCATCAACATCACTTGCTGAAGAGGCTTTTCTTTCCTCATCAAATGGTCTTGGTGCCTTTGTCAAAAATCAATTAACTGACAGATGTTTGGGTTTATTTTTGGACTCTCCATTGTATTCCATTGGTCCATATATCTTTGCTTACACTGGTACCACACTGTTTTAATTACTGTAGCTTTGTAGTAAAATTTGAAATCTGAGTGTGTGTTCCAACTTCATTTTGTTTTTTGATATTGTTTTGGTTCTCTAGGGTCTCATGTAGTCTTATATGAATTTGAGGACCATCTTTTTCATTTCTGCAGAAAGGTCATTGGAATTTTGATGATTTATGGATTCACTGAATCTATGGATGCCTCTGAAGAGTATTGCTAGGGATCTTAATATTAAGTCTCCTGGTTCATGAACATGGGTTGCTTTCCCATTTATTTAGTTCTTTAATTTCTCTCATAATTTTCACTGTACAAGTTTTTAGGTCTTTTGTTAAATTTGTTCCTAAGTATTTTATTCATTCAAATGTTGTTGTTAAAGTTGTCAGAATTAAAATGGAGTCACTTCTGTCAAGTTCTAACCAAAATGAACAAATAAATAAAGCCAAGAAATTATAATGGCAGGGATCTCCTGTGTGAATGCCTGATAGCAAGAACCAGTTAAAAAGACTGCTGGATTCGTATTGTACAGAAACCACCAGAATCCTAGTCCAAAAGTATTTGGTTGAGGACATTTACCCAACAGCTATCTATTTAATCCCTTGTTAGTGATCCTTGTTGCCATGGAGTATTATTTCAAAAACATGTAATCCTACTCATTTCACATCTAAACATTTCTTGTTTCATTTTCTTTGAATATAGCCACAGTTTACATGTGTAGTAAAATTACATGTATTTCCATTGTAATGTTCTGCTCTCAAATAAATGTTATTCTTTGGAGAATCTCTAATTCTTGTTTAGGCTGACACTGCTGGGACTGTCATAACAAAATACCACAGAATGGATGGCTTAAAGGACAAAAATGTATTTTCTTGCTGGGAATGTAGCCCTGGGTTCAATCTCCAGCACAAAAAAAAAAAAAAAAAAAAATTTAAAAAGAAAGAGAAAATGAAAGAAACTTTGTTTTTCCCAGTTCTGGGGGTCAGGAGTCAGACATTAGGAGCCAGCTCAGCTTCCTGGCTTGCAGACTGCTGTCTTCCCCAAGTGGCCTTGCACAATCTTTCCTCAGAGCTTATGCATGGAGAGGGAGCAAGCGCTTTGTTGTCTCCTGTCATGAGGACATTAGTCTTCTTGGACCAGCGTCCCTCCCTTTATGATCTCATTTAACCTTAGTTACTTCTTAAGAGGCCCCATCTCTTGCAGATGCAGCCAAGCTTGAGGTTAAACTCATAACATGAATTTCAAGGGGCGTAAGCATTCTGTGTGCTCTCCGCCCGTCTCCCAAATGGTAAGTTCTCCCTTGCCTTGGGCTCATGAATAGTTTTTCTTAAAAAAAGGCAAACATTCTGTGCATAACAAGCTTCTTCTTCCAGGCTTTTACAGCCAATACCCACTACAATACAACAGTCATTGCTACCAGTTTCCTGTGTATTCTCCCCACTTCCCGTCTGTGTCTATATCTGGCTCTCCCCTAGTCTTTGTTTGTTTTGAGACAGGGTTTTGCTATGTAATCCAGGCCTTAACTCACTATATAGCCCGGGCTGGCCTTAAGCTCATGGCAATCCTCCTGCCTCAGCCTCCCAAGTGCTGGGATTACAGGAGCATGCCACCATGCCTTGCTCTCTCCTACTTACATTGTCTGAAACTTGTTTTTTTTTCTACTTGGTTCATTGATGGCTGATAAATATTAACTGAGTGTCTGCAGTGTGCCTAGCATCCTGTCAAGCAGTATGAGAATTCATGGAGAAGTGTGGTATGATTCCTCTCTTCAAAGATTTTCAATCTAGTTGAAGAAACAAGATGTCCACATAATAATTAGGAAATCAGTGCATGCCTATAATCACAGCACTTGGGAGGCTGAGGCAAGGGGATTGCCATGAGTTTGAGGATGATTATCATGAGTTCAAGGCCTGCCTGGGCTGCATAGT
>PVLA01006924.1:0-114233 GCA_004027455.1 Hydrochoerus hydrochaeris
TCCATCTAGCTGTGCAGCCTTGATACATTGTGCAGAACCTTGTAGGGCCCCATCCTGCAACCCCAAGAAACTGGGGAGATTTGGTGTGCCCCATAGGGTGTGCTGAAGGTCTACCCAGTGTACTTCCACATTCAGCGAGCCTCTGAGTGCTGCTAGAGACCTAGTAAGGGCCTGGCTAATGACCCCCCACTCAGCTGGAGAAACTCCCTCCAGTACAGACAGAGATCCTTAACCCAGGAAACAACTGAGACTTTACATTCAGTTACCCCAGAAGAATACAGGAAAATGAGAAAATAGAAGAGCAAAATGTAATCTCAAACCTCCACTAAGCCTAGGAAGTATGGACATGGAAGAAAATGTCAGTCACACACCTGAAACTTCTGAAATGATAGCAACTGAAGTAAAGAAGCAACTTTGTGGAGCTATAAAGGAACTCAGTTCAGAAATAATCTCCCAGGTAAAAGAAGAAATTATAAACATAATGAAAGAACTGTTGAACACATCTAAAGAAGATATAGTTTAAAAACCAAAGGAACACTACAAAATGATATAATCCTTGAAAGAACAAAATAAGAATCAATTAGAATGCATGAAACAGATTCAAAGAGATATCCAGGAAATCAAAAATTCCAACAAAAGCTGGCAAAGCCACATGAATGAATGTGAAGACAAATTTTCAGACCTTGAAGACAAGAATACAGCTAGTGAACAGGAAAGGAAAGATTTTTTAAAAAACAACAAGGAATCAGGAAATAACAATTCAACAGTTGCAAGATGATGCAAAGGAAAACAACATAAGATTGATAGGTGTGAATAAAAAGGTGACAAATTGAGTTATATAAAAAACACTTTACAGAAGTAAAAGGCAAAAATGTCCCAAACATGAGAAAGGAAACTGACATACAGATAAGTGAAGCCTATAGAATTCCAAAGTCATAACAAAAATAAATCTACACCCAAAATTATAATAATCAGCAGCCCAGAAATTGAACATAAGAACAAAATATTTTCTAATTTTAATATTTTTATTTTAAAGAGAATAAAACAAAACAAAACAAAACAAAACATAACAAAGAAAATCAAAACAGAACAATGCAAGCAACACAGGACTTCACAAGACAACAGGACATCAATAATTGCTACCATAATGTCTCTTGTTTTATTTGAAATAGTTGACTATACCTTCATACACAATGATTTCAAATGTAACACAGTAGTATAAAACCATTCAAAAGAATGAAAGCATTACAGGACTTCAAAAGCAGATAACAAGAAATGAACAATGGCTACTATAATATCTTATTTTCCACAAAAAAAAGTTGTCCATACCATTACACATAATAAAATCAAATAAAACACAACAGGATAGAACCAATCAAAACAGAAGAACAAAAGCATAATAGGAGTTGAAAACAAGATAATAGGAAATCACAATGACTACCATAATGTCTCATTTTCTTCAAAATAGCTTTTCATACCATCACACATAATAAAATCAAACAAAACAAAACTGAATAAAACCAATTAAACAAATGAATGAAAGCATTATAAGATTTCAAAACAATAAGAAACCATAATTACCATAATATATCTAATTGTATTGAGAATAGCTGCCCCTACCATCTGTGAGAGTAAACAAAAAAGGACAGAACAAAGGCAAACCTAACAAATTTGTGAAAACAATACAAGAGTTCAAGACAAGACAATAAGAAATTAACAGTAGTTACTGCCTTTCTCTCCCAAGTATTTCCTCCCCCATCACTCTTATAATTACTATTTTGCTTTTCAATCCAACTAACTCCTTCTGTTTCTTATGCTAGGCTTCACACATATGAGTGCAAACTCTATTGCCCATGAACATGATCTCCAGTTGAGTCTATTTACCTACAAGATCCTTGAGATTATTTTTATTTTATAGCTGGGTAGCTTTCCACTGCATGGAAATACCATATTTTTCTATCCATTCTGCAGTTGATGGGCAACTTACTCTTGCTTTTTTTCTGATCTCCTGTTACATGGAGCAATAGTTTTCTGTCCTTTGATTTTCAGTCTATGACTTTCCTTCCCAGTTAAACATGTTTCTTATATACAGTGTATCAATGGATCTTGTTTCTTGATGCATTCTCCCTGTGTTTCTTTTTATTGCTGAACTGAGGTCATCTACATTAATGGTTTCAATCAGTACACATTGGTTTGTAGAACAGAATATTAAAAGGTGTTAGAGAAAAGAGACAAGTCACCTATAAAGGAAAGCCCATCAGAATCACAGCAGTCTTCTCAACACAAACGGTCACATCAAGAAGACCAAGGAGTGAAGTATTTCAAGTCCTAAAGGAAAATGACTGCAAACCAGCTTGATGTTCCTTGCAAAACTGTTCTTAAAAAATTTATGGGGCGAGCACCAGGAAGAGAAGAGCCAGCACCTCCTATAGATCCACAATCTGGGACTTGGGGCACCAACCAAGAAATCAATGATCCAGCCTTCCTGGTAAGCACTGAAAACTGCATGCTCACCAAGAAGAGAAAAGCCAGTGATTCCTGAGAATCTGTCATGCCAGGATTTGTGGGACTAACCAAACAATCAACAACACAGCCTTCCTGGTAAGCAGCATAAGCTGTGCATGTGCCAGGAAAAGAAAAGCCAGCATCTCCCAAGAATCTGCCATGCCGGGTCTTTGAGGACCAACCAAGAAATCAATGATCCAGCCTTCCTGGTAAGCAGCACAAGCCTACCTGTGTGCAGGTTGAGAATCAACCCCCAACCCTGCTAACAACCAGATGGTTCTGAGGACAGCCTGAGTTGATAACAACTAAGGTAATAAAGCAACTAAATGCTTGTATTGTTTGGCTAATTATGCAGGCCTGGGGACAGAAGTTTGAGCATCTCTCTGGAGGATAACAGTTTGCAATGTAGCAAATATGGGGCATTTCCTTCTGTCTTGTCTTTGAAGTCCAATACTGTTTCACTATTTTACTTTGTTCTGATTGTTTTGCATTATTCAATATTCTGTTTTGATTGGGTTTATTGTGTTTTGTTTTTGTTTTGATTTTGTTATATCTGATGAAATGCACAACTATTGTGACAATGACAAGGT
The DNA here is from genome assembly GCA_004027455.1 of Hydrochoerus hydrochaeris. Classification (NCBI taxonomy): domain Eukaryota; kingdom Metazoa; phylum Chordata; class Mammalia; order Rodentia; family Hydrochaeridae; genus Hydrochoerus; species Hydrochoerus hydrochaeris. The sequence goes on from PVLA01006924.1 coordinate 3,096, forward strand.
ACACTATGGTAGCTATTATTGTTTTCCTGGTATCCTGTTTTGAAGATCTATACTAATTTTGCTGCATTGTCATGATTATCTTTGTTGATTTTTTGTGTTTTAATATCTTTAAAATAAAAAAACAAAATTGATGGGTAATTAAGATACTTCCATGACAAAGAACAGCTAAAGAACTTCATGACCAGCAAATGAACCTTGCAAAGAATACCAAAAGATATTCTAGATAAACATTTTTTTAAAAAAACTATGACATCAAGAGCACCACCAGAAAAGAAAAAAAAACCTCTAAGCAAGGCAACCAACTAAATATAGGAGAAAGGTGTATGATCAACAGCAGGAAGAAAACATGACAAAAATACACCAATAGAGACCACCTCACTGAACCTGGGAATTCCAGCCAGAGGTGCACATTGGGCTAGGCTAGAACCAGGCCCCTCCTGTGACACCTGCTGTCTCTACAGACCACCTTGTGGGACCAAAGAACTCCAGCCAGAGGCATGCACGAGGCCAGGCCAGACCTGGGCCCTTCCTATGACCAAGACCTCCTCAAGGGACCTGGGAATTCTAGCCAGAGATGCACACAGGACCAGGCCAGAACCCAGCACCTCCAATGTCCCACAGTGCTGGCCATCAACCTCAGGACCTAGAGACTCCAACCCTAGGGACTGCCCCTACAGTCCCACCACTGCCATCAGGGGTCCCCCCCACCTGCAAGACATGGCATTGCTGTTGATCTTCAGCTCCACACCTCCAACCAAAACCTTGGACTGCAGTGGATCAATCATGCAGTATCAAGGGGAAACTTAATAAGAAGAACTCAGCAGGCTTCCATCAGTTAGGTGATTTTGCCCCTAAACTAGGAATAGAGTTTGCCACCTTCAGTGGGTAAACAGGAGCAACAGACCAGCCCACTCCAGAAGTAGGCCATAGACAAGCTTGGCAAGTAGGTGAGTGAGTCCTTCTTCCACACAAAGAAAATCAGGTAGCTTGAGGAGGGTGCCAATAAGGTCTCTACCAACCTGAAAAAAATTAAGGGACTTGTAGGTCACAAAGAGACAAAGTAGGGTCCCACAAGAGACAAATACTATAAACAGGGAAATCTGGTGACTCTGAACAACCTGAAGACATAATAACAGCAGGAACAAGGGGTTGATTTCCATCAGCACTCCTAGACTTGTAAGCCTAGGAAAAACACAGGACTCATCCAACAGGTTCTGCAACAGGAAATCAGGTGACTGGCCCACCTCTTTATTGTGGGACCCAGCAACTGGACAAACATCAACTTTACAATAGGACCCCAAGATACACACTAGCAGCAGTTGACACTAGTGGGATTGAAGGACCAAATATTAATCTGAAAGGGGAAAATGGCAAAAAAAAAAAAAAAGGCAAAATGCAATCTCAAAAATCTTGCCCAACTAACATACTGGAAATCTCTGAAAAGATATCAAGTGAAATAAAAAAACAACTTCATAAGGCTAGAAAAAATCAATTAGAAGTACTATCTCACATAAAGACACAAATAATAACCTTAGTAAAGGAGTTGCTCAGTGCAGCTAAAGAGGAAATAGAGAAAAAAGTACAGGAGCATGGGAAGCTGATTGAAACCTTGAATGAATAACATAGAAAAAAAACATAAGTCATGAAACAAACTGAAAGAGACATCCAAGAATCAAAAAATTTCTATTGAATGTTAGCAAAACCATTTAAATGATGCTGAGGATAGGATTTCAGACCTTGAAGACAGGATCACAGATAGAAATCAGGAAAGGATAAAACTTTTTAAAATAACAAAGCAGCATGAAGTGATAATCCAACAGCTTCAAGATGATGCCAAGAGAAAAAATATGAGATTAATAGACATCAGTGAAGCGGTAGGAGCCAATACAAATGACATAGCCAAAATATTCACAGAAGTAATATAAGAAAAATTCCCAAACATGGGGAAAAAACTGATATGCAGATAAGTGAGACATATAAAACACCAACCAGTCATAATCAAAATAAATCGACACTGAAACACATAATAATTAAGATTTCAGACATGCAGCATAAGAACAAAATACTAAAAGCTGTTAGATAAAAGACACAACTCACCTACCAAGGAAAGCCCATTAGATTCACAGCAGACTTTTCAGCACAAACCCTCAAATCAAGAAGAACTTGGAGTGAGGTATTTCAAGACCTGAAAGAAAACAGCTTTCAGCCCAGACTGATGAACCCAGCAAAACTTTCATTCAAATTTAATGAAGAAACAAGATGCTTCCATGACAAAGAACAACTGAAGAAATACATGTCCACCAAACCAACCCTAGAAAGAGTACTGAAAGACATAATAGACAGCAGTAAAAATGACCACAATCCCCAGAACAACAACAGAAAGAAACTGCCAGGTAGAACAAGCAATTAAATAAGGGGAAAAGCAGAAAGCAAACAACTGGAACGTAACATAGCAAAGTCAAGCCAGTACATATCAGTGATATCCATAAATGTAAATGGTCTCAATTCACCTATAACAAGAAATAGATTGACAAAATGAATCAAGAAACATAATCCCACAATATACTGTATACAAGAAACACATCTTACTGAAAAGGAAACTCATAGATTAAAAGTCAAAGGATGAAAAACAGTATTCCATGCAACAGGAAACCAGAAAAAAGCAGGCAGAGCTAATGTACTTGCAGACAGTGTGAACTTCAAACCTTAAATGATTAGAAGAGATAAAGAAGGTCACTACATATTTGTCAGTGGAAAAATTCAAGAGGAAGAACTAACAATTATAAATATATATGCACCAAATACAGGAGCACCCAACTATATAAGACAGATATTAATGGACATGAAAAACAAAATACACAAGAACAAAATTATAACAGGGGACTTTAACACCCAATTGTCACAGAGATAGATCAACTGGACAAAAAGTTAGCAAAGAAATAATAGAACTAAATCATACCTGTGAACAATTGCACTTAGTAGATTTTTACAGAGTATTCCACCCAACCACATCAGAATACACATACTTCTCAGATGCACATGGGACGTTATCCATAATAGACCATATATTATTCCATAAAACATTCTTAAATAACTGCAAAGGTATTGAAATTATCCCATGTGTAATATCTGACCATAGCACACTGACATTGGAAATTAATGGCAAAACAAATTGGAAAACCTGCATAAATACATGGAAATTAAATAAAAGCCTTTTGAACAACCAGTGGGCTACAGATGAAATTAAAAAAGAACTAAAGCAATACCTACAATTCAATGAAAATGCAGAAAGAACATACTGTAACCTGCAGGATGCAATGAAAACAATCTAAAGAAGGAAATATATAGAAACACATACTCATATCAAGAAAACAGAACAAACACAAATAAATAACCTAATGCTTCATGTCAAGCTTCTAGAAAAAAAAAGACCAAGTTAAACCCAAAGCTCATAGAAGAGAGGAAATTGTAAAGATTAGAGCAGAAATCAATGCAATTGAAACTAAAAAAAAAATACAAAGAATCAATGAATCCAAAAGATGGTTTTTTGAGAGACTAAAAAAATTGACAAACCTCTAGCTAACCTTATAAAAAAAAAAAGAAAAAACTCAAATTCATGTAATAATGACTGAAAAGGGGGAAATTACTACAGACCCCATGGAACTTCAAAAGATGACTAATACCTACTTTGAAAATCTCTACTCACATACAGTGGAAAACACAGAGGAAATGGACAGATTTCTAGAAACATATGAACTACCAAAGCTTAACCAAGAAGATATAGCAATTTTGAGTAACCCAGCATCAGCTATTGAGGTTGAAAATGTAGTTAAAAGCTTACCAACAAAAAAAAGCCCAGGTCCTAATGGATTCACCACTGAATTCTACAAGAAATTTAGAGAAGATTTGATGCCCATACATCTTAAACTCTTCAACAAAATTGAAAAGGAAGCAGTACTCCTTAAATCATTCCTGGAGGCAAGTATAACTCTTATAAAAAAAAAAAACAGAGAAGGACCCAACCAAAAAGGAGAGCTATAAGCCAATCTCACTAATGAACATTGATGCAAAGATTCTCAATAAAATACTGGCGAATAAAATGTAGCAAATCATCAAGAAAATTATACATCAAGACCAAGTGGGATTTATTCCAGGAATGCAGGGATGAATTAACATATGCAAATCAATAAATGCAATACATCACATCAACAGAGCCAAAAACAAAAAACACACGGTCATCTCAATAGATGCAGAAAATCTTTTGATAAAGTCCAACACATATTCATCATAAAAACCCTTCAGAAACTTGAAATATGTGGTGTCTATCTCAATCTTATAAAGGCCATCTATGACAAACTAGGAGCTAACATTATACTAAATGGACAAAAACTGAAAACTTTCACTTTAAAATCAGGAACAAGACAAAAATGTCCACTCTCACAACTCATAATCAAAATAGTGCTGGAAACACTAGCCAGAGCAATCATACAAGAGAGAGAAATAAAAGGAATAAAGATAGGAAATGAAGAAGTTAAATTATTGCTATTTGCAGATGACATGATACTCTATATAGAAGACCCAAAAAAATCCATTAAAAGACTATTAGAGGTAATAAATAAATGCAGCAATGTAGCTGGATATAAAGTCAATGCTCAAAATCAATAGCATTCCTGTACACAAACAAAAAACTCACTGAGAGAGAAATTATGGAAATATCACACTTCACAATAGCATCTAAAAAAAGAAATACTTGGGAATCAACCTAATGAAGAATGTAAAAGACCTATATGATAAAAATTATATTACACTACAAAAGGAGATTGAAGAGGATTTTAGAAAATGGAAGGATATTCCTTGCTCTTGGCTAGGAAGAACCCACATTGTGAAAAATGGTCATACTCCCAAAACTGTTGTACAGATTTAATGCAATCCCAATCAAAATACATTTGACATACCTCACAGCAAAGACAAGACAGGAGGTCTCTCAACCCCTGACTTGAAACTATAGTACAAAGCCACAGTGATAAAATCAGCCTGGTACTGGCAAAGAAATAGACCTAAGAATCAATGGAACAGATTAGAAGATGCAAGCACAACTACAAAGACACTCAGCTACCTGATGTTTACAAAGGTGCTAAACGTGTTCACTGGAAGAAGGATAGCCTCTTTAAAAATGGTGTTGGAAAAATTGGCCCTCCACATGCCAAAGACTGAAACTAGATCCATGCCTATTACCATGCACACAACTAAAGTCTAAATGGACCAAAGATCTGAATATTAAAACAGAAATACAAAATCTTCTGGGAGACAAGATAAGTAGAAACCTTGGAGACATAGAGGTAGGCAGAAAATTCATGAACAAAACACAAACTGCATGGGAAACACTTCAAAGAATCAATAGCTGGGATCTCATATTTGAAAAGTTTCTGCACTTCAAAAGAAATCATCAACAGAATGACAAGAAAACCCATAGAATGGGAAAGAATTATAGCCAGCAACCCCTCAGAAAAAGGACTTATATCCACAACATATAAACAACTGAAAAACATCAAGCCCCCCAAATTCAAAGACCCTCTCCAAAAATGGGCATCTGAGATGAACACACAGTTCTCAGATGAAGATATACAAATGGCAAATAAACACATAAAGAAAAGTTCATCATCACTGGTCATTTGAGAAATGCAAATTAAAACATTGAGATTTCATCTCACTCTGGAAAGAATAATGCCATCAAGAATAACAAATGTTGGCAAGGCTGCTGGGAAAAAGGAATGCTGCTCCACTGTTGGTGGAAGTGCAGACTGGTTCAGCCACTATAGAATTCAGCATGGAAATTTCTCAGAAGACTAGGATTGGAAGTTCCATTCAATCCATTCAATCTTTACACAATGGAATATTACTCAGCTATAAAAAGGATGCTCTTGAAACCTTCACAGGCAAATGGAGGCAACTTGAGCCAATTCTCATAAGTGAAATAAATAAGAATCATATTTATAAATATCACACTGTGTCTCTAGTGTAAAAAGTAATAAGAAATGTAGGAGTAATAAAAGCCAAAATGTGTAATTGCTATTATAAAAAAGAGAGGAAAACAAAATGCTCTTAAGGATATAACTCCATGTATGTTTAAGTATGTAGGATTGAAAAAGTTTTTGTTGGATCATTGAACAGAACTCTTTTCAGTCTCACTGTTTGAATGTCCACTTTGTGTGCTTTAATTTTGTAACTTGAACAACTATTTCTAATAGGACAATATGTAATTTATTAACTAAAAAAAGTAATAAGAAATGTATGAGTGAGGGAAGAAGTCAAGATGGCCAATCAGTGAGCAACAAAATACAAAGCCTCCCAGGAGAAACAACCCATATGCCAGAATAAAACATCCTGGAGAGACCTGGACAAAGGGGTAAGGATCGTCTTGACACAGAAAGTAATTAAAACGTAAAAAAGCTTGTCAAACATGTTGGGACTATAACTGGAACACCTAAAAATTACAGGACATAGCATTTTCATTGCAACACCAAGTTTGTACCAGCCTGAATTGCACCAGCTTAAATCCACGCTGGCCGGCAGAGCCTCCCAAACTCAATCCCGCCACCACTCACAGGAACCACAGCAGCACTGAAGTAGAGGGTTGGTGAGCCCAACGGGGAGCATAGCCAGCTAAGGGACCTTCATTAATCCATAGTCAGTGCTGGGAATTAAAACCCCCCCCATGGGAAGTGTGTGACCAAATGGGCAACATGTTGGAATCGGGCAGGAGGAGCCTGAACTGGGAGTGATTGTGACTTCAGTTGGTTGCTCACTACCCCAGAGCAGATTCATGGGATTTGCTTGGACAGGGCCGTGCCCCTGATTGGGACCCAATGATCTGTCCCAAATTGATTCCCTGCACCTAGCATGCACTAACCGGGTGAAGACCCATGAAATTTGGCTGGCCCAGTGGTGAGTGGCAGGCAGGAGAGGGCAGAGGTCCCTCACCAGTGTGCTTTGGAGGAACAGTGGCCAACAGGGAAGGGGGTTGGTACCTCCACTGTACAACTGTGTGGAGGAAGCTGGGAACATGACAGGAGAGAGAGAGAGGCAAGAAGAGGGCCCCAGCTCAGAACCCTGAGAGCACTGATCCAGGAGAGGGAAAAACAAAAGACTGAGGGCAGCAAACATGCAACATCAGACATGGCTTCAATGGACATTAAGAGATATTTTTGGGACCTTGTAGATGAGCTCAAAACTAAAATATTAAATCAGGTGAAGCAAGATATGAGTATAATAATAAAAGAAATGCTCTCAGGAAGCATCTCTCAGGAAGATACAGATGGAAGAAGGAACACAAGAAAAGGAGAAAAACATTCAATAAAGAATGTAAAGAAAATGTAGAATACATGAAGCAGATTCAAAGAGACTACCAGGAAATTAAAAACTCCATTGAAATCAGGCAAAACTCCTTAAAGGAATCTAAGGATAGGCTATCAAAACTTGAAGACAAGTTTGCAATGTGTAATTATGAAAGAAAAGATATCTTAAAAATAACAAGGAAACAGGCAGTAACAATAGAAAGGCTAGAAGATGACAAGAGAATCTACAAATTAAGAATAAGAAATGTGAATGAAGAAGTAGGAATAAAAACAGGTAAATTACAAAGGCTTTTCATGGAAATAATTAAGGAAAACTTCCCAAGCATGGGAAAAGAAAATGACATTCAGTTTTGTGAGGCATAAAGAACTCCAGCCACCTACAACCAAAACAGATCTATACCCAGACATATAATAATCAAGATACCAGAAATTCAATATAAAAACAGAATATTAAAAGCCATCAGAGAAATGAAACACATGGATTAAGGCTGACTTATTGACACAGACCATCAGATTAAGAAGAGCTTGGAGCAAAGTATTCCAAGCCCTGAAAGAAAATAACCTCCAGCCCAGATTGATGTACCCTGCAAAACTATCACTAGAAATTAATAGAGAAACAAAAGTCTTTCATGACAAAGAGGAACTGGGCGAGTCTGTGACCACCAATCCAACCCTACAGAGAATACTGAAGGGCATTCTAGAGAGAGAGAAAAAAATACCAGGATTTTAGGAACAGTGACAGAAAGGCCTCAATGAGTGGGGCAGGCAGTAGAATGAAGGAGAAAACTAAACCAACAAAGGCAGGAAAATAGCATAGCAGAAATGAGGCAGAAAAGGATGGCTAGAGTCTCTAGCATAGATGGCCTTGATATGCTATATTGTGAATAGTGCACCAGAATTTAAAACCCACATTACTCACACTACTCTGCTTAGATGTATTATATTCTGTTCCAGTCATTCTACCTGTACTAGATTTGAGGGCACAGACGGTAATCCCATAAATGACAGTATATAGTATGGTAATCATCTTTAATTTCCTATTAACTTAATCAAAAGCTCTGTATAACTTACACTGTTTTACCATGACTGATCATAATCAAATCTGGTTTTTTAGATCACTGTTTTGTATTGATAGATTTTATTCAAAGCTGTTATGATTGATAGTATCAAGTCTGGAGTACAGGCAACTACACTGAAGACAAGATTCACTAGAATATCCATTCTGGTTTGATTATTACCTGCCTTTGAAGTTTTATACTGTCTACAATGTTTTATTTTTACTAATACTGTTATGTACTGCTATATTCAATTATACTGCTATATTCAATTATGCCTGATGATATAGACAATTCTATTGAAGATAATAAAAAACAACACAGTAATCATTGTAGATCACCTTGTATTGTGGTTTTATATGACTTTTTGGTTTCATGTTTTTACAGGAATTTGTTTTGTTTTGTCTTGCTATGATTTGTTCTTCCCTCTAATACAGAAAGGATAGAAATAGATGTAGACACTCATGCATGCATGACTGTTTACACTCCCACTGTTTGAATATCTACTTTGTATGCTTTAATTTTGTAACTTGAACAACTATTTCTAAGAGGAGAATACATAATTTATCAACTAGTGGTTTGTTATTGTTTATATTTTTTTGAAATTCTGTATTATCTCTACCCTTTACATGTTTTTGTTTCTCGTTAAATAAAAACAAATTTTAAAAAAGAAATGTATGAGTAATAATACTCAAAATGTATAACTGCTATTGTAAAAAAGAGAGGAAAAGAAAGTGCCTTAAAGAATATAACTGCTTGTATGTTTAAGGGTGTAGGATTGATAATCAAATATTACTAAATTTTTGTTGGATCATTGAACAGAACTGTTTTCAGTCTCACTGTTTGAATGTCCACTTTCTGTGCTTTAATTTTGTAACTTGAATAACTTTCTAAGGTGACAGTATGCAATTTGTCAACTAGTGATTTTTTAGTGTTTATTTTACTTTATCTCATTTTTTTGGAATTTTGCATTATTGCTTCCCTTGTTTTCTGTTTTGCTTTTCCTCTAAATAAGAAATAAAATTTAAAAATGACAAATACTAATGGACATGAAAAACAAAATAGCCAAGAACCCAATTCTAACAGGCGCCTTAAAACCCCATTATCACAAAGAGATAGATCAATTAGACAAAAAGTCAGCAAAGAAATAATAGATCTGAATCATACCTGTGGACTTAGTAGATGTTTATATACGGTTCCACCCAACCACATCAGAATACACAATCTTTTCAGCTGAACATGGGACATTCTCCATAATAGACCATATATTATCCCATAAAACATTCTTAAGTAAATGCAAAGGTATTGAAATTATCCCATGTGTAATATCTGACCATAGCACACTGAAATTGGAAATAAATTGCAAAACAAATTAGAAAACCTTCATAAATACATGCAAATTAAATAATACTTCTGAACAACTAGTGGGCTACAGATGAAATTGAAGAAATAAAGTGATACATACAATTCAATGAAAATGCAGAAAGAACATACTGCATTCTCTGGATGCAATGAAAGCAGTCTTAAGAGGGACATATATAGCAATAAATTGTCATATCAAGAAAAAAATGAGCACAAATACACAACCTAATGCTTTACCTCAAGCTTCTGTAAAAAGAAGAGCAAGTTAAACCCAAAGCTCTTGGAAGAGAAGAAATTGTAAATATTAGAGCAGAAACCAATTCAATTGAAACTAAAAAAAAATACAAAGAATTAGTGAATCAAAAAGCTGGATTTTGGGAAAATAAAAAAATTCACAAACCTCTAGCTAACTTTATCAAGAAAAAACCCAAATTCATGCAACAAGGACTGAAAAGGGGGGAATTACTACAGGTCCCATGGAAATTCAAAAGATCATGAATACCTACTTTGAAAATCTCTACTCACATAGAATGGAAAACACAGAGGAAATGGACAGATTTCTAGAAACATATTAACTACCAAATCTCAACCAAGAAGATATAGCATTTTTTAATAACCCTGTATTAGCTATTGAGATTGAAAATGTAATTGAAAGCTTACCAACAAAGAAAAGCCCAGGTCCTGATGGATTCATGGCTGAATTCTACAAGAAATTTAGAGAAGATTTGATGCCAATACTCCTTAGACTCTTCAATGAAATTGAAAGGAAGCAGTCCTCCCTAAATCATTTCTGGAGGCAAGTATTACTCTCATACCAAAACCAGAGAAAGACCCAACCAAAAAGGAGAACTATAGGCCAGTCTCTCTAATAAGTAGTGATGCAAAGATTCTCAATAATATACTAGCCAATAGAATGTAGTAAGTCATTAAGAAGATTATATATCAAGACCAAGTAGGTTTCATACAAGGAATGCAGGGATGGTTTAACATATGCAAATCAATAAATATAATACACCATATCAACAGAGCCAAAAACAAAAAACACATGATCATCTCAACAGATGCAGAAAAGCTTTTGATAAAGTCCAACACATGTTCACAATTTAAAAACCTTCAGAAACTCAGAATATATGGTATCTACCTCAATCTCATAAAGGCCATCTAGAACAAACCAACAGCCAACATTATACTAAATAGACAAAAAGTGAAAGCTTTCACACTAAAATCATGAACAAGACAAGGATGTCCACTATCACCACTCTTATTCAATATCATTCTGGAAATATTAACCAGGGCAATCAGACAAGATATAAAAATAAAATAAAGAAAGGAAAGGAAGAAGTTAAACTATCACTATTTGCAGGTGACCCAAAAACTCCATTAAAAGACTGGTAATAAATTCAGCAGTGTAGCTGGATACAAAGTCAATGCTCAAAAATTAATAGTAATACTGTACACAAACAAAAAACTCACAGAAAGATAAATGATGGAAATATCACCTTTGCCAATAGCATCTAAAAAATGAAATACCTAGGAATCAATGTAACCAAGAATGTAGAAGACCTATATCCTGAAAGTTATGCTAAGCTAAGGAAAGGAGATTGAAGAGGATATTAGAAAATGGATATTCCTTGCTCTTGGCAGGGAAGTACCAATGTTGTGAAAATGGCCATACTCCCAAAACTTTTATACAGATTTAATGCAATCCCAATCAAAATACCATTAATATTCTTCACAGATCTACAGAAAACACTGCTAAAATTCATTTGGAAACAGAAGAAACCTAGAATAGCAGAGGCCACACCAACAAAGGCAAGGCAGGAGGCATCTCAATTCCTGACTTGAAACTATAGTATAAAGCCACAGTGATAAAATGAGCATAGTACTGGCAAAGAAATAGACCTGAGGATCAATGGAACAGTTTAGAAGGTGCAAACACAACTACAAAAACACTCAGCCACCTGACAAAGGTGCTAAACATGCTCACTGGAAGAATAGCTGTTTTAATAAATGGTGTTGGAAAAAATGACTCTCCACATGCTAAAGACTGAAACTAGACCCATGCATATCACCATGCACAAAACTAAAGTCTAAATGGATCAAAGACCTAAATATTAAAACAGAAACACTAAATCTACTGGAAGTCAAGGTAAGTAGAAACCTTGGAGACATAGGGGTAGGCAGAAATAATTCTTGGAAAAAATGCAAATTTCATGGGAAACACTTCAAAGAATCAACAAGTAGGATCTCATATTACTAAAAAGTTTTTGCACTTCAACAAAAAATCACCAACAAAGTGAAAAGAAAACCCACAGAATTGGAAAGAATTATAGCCAGCAACGCCTCAGACAAAGGACTTATATTCAGAACATATAAAAAAATGAAAAACACCAAGCACCCCAAATTCACAGCCCCTCTCCAAAAATGGGCATCTGAGATGAACACACAGTTCTGAGAGAAAGATATACAAATGGCAAATAAATACATGAAGAAGTGTTCTCCATCACTGGTCATTTGAGAAATGAAAATTAAAACATTGTAATTTCATCTCATTTTGAAAAGAATAGCTGCCATCAAGAAAACAACTGACAACAAATTTTGGTGAGGTTGTGAGGAAAAAGGAACACTTCTCCATTGTTGGTGGGAGTGTAGACTGGTGCAACCACTGTGGAAACCAGTATGGAGATTTCTCAGAAGACTGGGATTGGAAGTTCCATTCAATCCAGCTATTCCACTCCTGGGTATTTTCACAGGTCATGTCACAGTGATATATGTGCACCTATCTTCATAGCAGCACAATTTGTAATAGATAAATCTTGGAAACAAGCAAAATGCCCACCAACGGCAGAGTGGATGAAAAAGATGTGGCATTTTTATACAATGGAATATGACTCAGGTATAAAAAGGATGATATTGAGGCCTTCATAGGTAAATGGTGGCAACTTGAGACTATCCTCATGAGTGAAACAAATAAAAATCATATTTATAAATATCACATTGTGTCTTTAGTGTAAAAAGCAATAAGAACTGTGAGAGTAATAAAACCCAAAATGTGTAATTGACATTGTAAAAAAAAGAGGAAAAGAAAGTGCTCTAAAGGGTATAACTGCATGTATGTTTAAGTATGTAAGATATATGACCATAGTACTAACTTTTTGTTGGATTGTTAAGCAGAACAATTTGCAGTCTCACTGATTGAATGTCCACTTTGTGTGCATTAATTTTGTAACTTGAACAAATATTTATAAGATGACAGTATAATAATTTATCAACTAGTGATTTCTTAGTGTTTTTTTCTTTTTTCTGTATTGTTGCTACCCTTTTTCTGTTTTGATTTTTTCTCTTTAAATAAATTTTTTTAAATATACTAATATGTATCAGCTATAACTATTAATGTAAATGGCTTCAATTCACCAATTAACAGAAACAGACTGGCAGAATGGATCAAGAAACAACATCCAACCATATTCTATACACAAGAAACCCATCTAACCTATAAAAAAAAAACTTCATAGACTGAAAGTCAAAGGATGGGAAACAATACTTCATGCAACAGGAAAAACCCCCCCAAAAAAAAGCAGAGAAAGCTATTCTGTTTCCAGGCAAAGTGAACTTCAAACCAAGAATGGTCCAGAGAGATAAAGAAGGTCACAACCTATTAGGGTAAAACTTCAAGAGGAAGGGATAACAATCTTAAATATATATGTACCAAAATTGGGAACACCCAGCTATATAAAACAAATATTAATAGAAACAGAAAATCAAACAAGCAATAACACAATTATAATGGGAGACATTAACACCTCATTGCCACAAAGAGACAGATCAACTAGCCAGAAAATCATCAAAGAAATAAATCAAACATGCACAAATGGACTAAGTGGATGTGTACAGTGTTCCACCCAACAACATCAGAATATACATTCTTCTCAGCAGCACATGGGACATTCTCTAAAATAGACCATATACTAGCCCACAGAACATGTTTAAGTAAGTGCAAAAGAATTGAAGTTGTCCCATGTATACTACCTGATCATAATGTTATTAAACTAGAAATTAATGACAAAAGAAAGTTCAAAAACTCCATAAACATATGGAAATTAAATAATACACTCCTGATCAGTCAATTAGTCACAGAGCAAATTTCAGAAGAAATTAAACAATATCTAAAAGCAAATGAAAATACAATACAACTTAGCAGAACCTGTGGAATGCAATGAAAGCAGTTCTCAGAGGGAAATTTATTGCAGTAAATTGCCACATCAAGAAAACAGAAAGAACACAAATAAACAACCTGATGGTACACATCAAACATCTAGAAAAAAACAACAAGTCAAGCTCAAAACCAAAAGAAAGGAAGAAATTAAAAGATCAAAGGAGAAATTAAGACAATTGACACTAAGAAAACAAAACAGAGAATTAATGAATCAAAGGGTTCTTTGAAAAAATAAATAAAATTGATGTCCCTAGCCAACATTATTTTAATTTTTTTAACATTATTTTAAAAGAGAAAGAAAAACTCAAATTCATGCAATCAGGAATGAAAAGGACAAAACCACTACAGACCCTGTGAAAATGTAGAAGATCATCCATACCTGCTCCAAAAACCTTTACTCTCATAGGTTTGATAACACAGAAGAAATGGACAGATTGCTAGAAACATGAATTACCAAAGCTGAATCAAGAAGATGTAAAACTGCCAAATAATCCAATTTCAGTTAATGAAATTGAAAATATAACTAGAACCTTACCAACAAAGAAAAGCTCAGGCCCTCATGGATTTACTGCAGAATTCTACAAGAAATTCAAGGAAGACTTAATGTCAATACACCTCAAACTCTTCAGTGAACTTGAAAGGGAAGCAATTCTCCCTAAGTCATTCCTGGAAACAAGTATTACTCTAATACCAGAACTGAAGAAAAAAAGAGAACTAAAGGCCAAACTCCCTAATGAACATAGATGCAAAAATGTTCAATAAAATACTGGCAAACAGAATGCAGCAAATCATCAAAAAGATTATACACTATGACCAAGTGGTATTCATCCCAGGAATACAGGGATGATTCAACATATGCAAATCTATAAATATAATGCACCACATCAATAGAGCCAAGGATACAAATCACATAATCATTTCAATGGAAACTTTTGGTAAATTTCAATACTCATTCATGAAAAGAACCCTATGAAAAATTGTAATAGATGGTCTACCTCAATCTGATAAAAGCCATATATGATAAACCAGAAGCTAGTATTATATTAAATGATCAAAAACTCAAAGCCTTCACTCTAAAATCAGGAACAAGACAATGCTGTCCACTATTAGCACTCCTATTCAATATAGTGCTGGAAATATTAGCCAGAGCAGTTACACAAGAGAAAGAAATAATAAGAATAGGAAAGGAAAAAGTTAAATTATCATTATTTGCAGGTGACATGATACACCACATAGAAGACCCCCAAAATTCCATTGAAAGAATCCTAGGTATAGTAACTAAATTCAGTAAAGTAGCTGGATACAAAAATCAATACTCAAAAATCACTAATATTTCTATACACAAACAACAAACTCACTGAAAGAAAAATAAGAGAAGCCACACCCTTCACACTAGCATCCAAAAGAGTGAAATACTTAGGAATCAATCTAACAAAAAAGTAAAATATCTATTCAGCAAAAATTATAATATCCTGAAAAAAGAAATTAAAGAGGACCTCAGAAAATGGAAATGTATCCCTTATTCAAGGATAGGAAGAACAAACATTTTTAAAAATGGCCATTATCTCAAAATTGTTATACAGAGTTAATGCAATCCCAATCAAAATAAGATTAGCATACCTCATGGATCTAGAGGAACCATTCCTAAAATTCATGGATAGCAAAGGCAATTCTGGAAAACAAAGGCAAAGCAGGAGGCATCACAATCCCTGACTTGAATGTATACTAAAAAGCTGCTATAATAAAATCAGCACAGTATTTGAATAAATACAGACCTGAAGATCAATGGAATAGATTATAAGATACAACTATAACTACAAACACACTCAGCCATCTTTTCTTTGGCAAGAAGACCAAACACGTTCACTGGAAGAAAGATAGTCTCTTTAATAAATGGTGCTGGAAAAAACAGCTCTCCATAAGCTGAAAATTAAAACTAGACCTATGCCTATCACCATGTACTAAGCTAAAGTCAAAATAGATTAAAGATCTAAATATTAAAACAGAAACACTAAATCTGCCAGAAGACAAAATAGGTAGAAATCTTGAAGACATAAGGGTAGATAATTTATGAACAAAAATCAAACCACAAGGGAAATACTTCCCAGAATCAATAACTGGGATTTCATCTTATTAAAAAGTGTTTGCATGTCAAAAGAAATCTCCAACAGAGTAAACAGGAAACCCATGAATCTTAAAAAATCTTACTCAACTGTCCTTCAGACAAAGGACTTCTGTCTAGAACATATAAAAAAATGAAGAAAATCAGACCCCATAAATTCAAAGACCAAATCTAAAACTGGGCATCTAAGATTAATACACACTTCTCTGCTGAAGAAAAATAAATTGCAAATAAATACATGAAAAAATGTTCAGCATCATTGGTCATTAGAGAAATGCAAATTAAAACCACACTGAGATTCCATCTCACTCCACAAAGAATGGCCAGGATCAAGAAATACAACAACAACAACAAATGCTGGAAAAGGCTGTGGGGGAAAAGGAACTCTTCTCCACTGCTGGTGTGAGTGTAGACTGGTGCAACCACTGTGGAAATCAGTCTGTAGGTTCCTCATAAAGCTGGAATTGGAAGTCCCATTTTTCCCAGCTATTTCACTTCTGGAAATATTCCTAGAAGAACTGAAAACATCCTACCACAGTGATATATGTGCACTCATGTTTATAGCAGCACAATTTGTAAGAGTCAGATCTTGGGAACAACCTAAAAACCCATCAATTTAGGAATGGATGTTCACTAGTTTAAAAATTAAAAAAAAAAAACAATAAAAAAACAGGCAGAGTAGATCAGGAGACAGGATCTGTATCATGTTTCAATATCCTATATACAAGAAATACATTTAATTTGAAAGGAAATTCATGAAATGAAACTCAAAGGAGAGGGAAAAAATGCTCCATGTGACAGACAATAAGGAAAAGGAAGGAGTAGCTTGCCCATTGACCAAGGAATGGGTAAGAAAGATATGGCATTTTTGTACAATGGAAAGCTAATCAGCTATAAAAGAAAGATAACTTTGAGGCTTTTGTAGGTAAATGGATGCAATTTGACATCATTTTCATGGGTAAAATGGTTCAGAGTTACATGGGTGAGCATTCTGTTGTCTCCCTAATATAAGAGACTGAGATAGTTAGTGGTATCCAAAATGCACAATGGATATTGTGAAAGTGAAAAGTAGGGAGGTGTCTGAAAAGGGAAGATGTTAATCATTGTTTATTTCCTATTATCTTGTTTTGAAACCATTCATTGTTTTTATTGTTCTATTATGTTTGGTTTTATTGTTTTGTTTTGTTGGATTTTATTATATCAGATGGTATAGGAAGCTATTTTAAAAATAACAAAATATATTATGGTAGCCATTGTTGATTTCCTATTATCTATTTTTGAAGTCCTATATTGCTTTCATTGTTTTGTTCTGATTGATTTTATTCTATTGTTTTGTTTGATCTTATTATGTCTTATGGTATAGGCAGCTAATTTGAAGCTAACAAGAGATTTTATAGTAGCCACTGTTGATTCCCTATGTCTTGTTTTGAAGTTCAGTATTGTGTTCACTGTTTTGCTAGGATTGGCTCTATTCTGTTTTGTTTTATTTGGTCTTACTCTCTTCAAAGTAAAAAAACTGTGAAAGAAACTATCTTGGTTAAAATCTATGGTTCTTTTAAAGATTTTTGAAACATTTTATGAATTTTGCTTCTGGAAAGATTTGCAGCCATTCCCTTCTACACTTATCCAAGTGGTTATTATCTGTTTCACATCCTCTCCAAAAGGAAGACTCATGCTGTAAACCCCAGTTTAACTGTAAGGGCAGAAATGACATGTTTAATAGATAAGACAAGATGGCCAATCAGTGAGCAACAAAAAACAGAGTCTCCCAGGAGAAACAACTCATATGCCAGAATAAAACACCCTGGAGAGACCCAGACAGAGGGAGATGGATCCTCTTGACACAGGAAGAAATTAACACATAAAAAAGCTCGTCAAATACTTTGCGACTACAACTAGAACAGCTGGACAGTGTTTTCGCTGTGACCCGCCAAATTTGCAGCAGACTGAATTTGCACCAGCCTGAATCTGCCATGGCCTGCAAGGCCACCCAAACTTGTTCCCACCATGACTCACAGGAAACAGAGCAGTGCTGAAGTTGGGGGTTGGTGAGCCTGACGGAGAGCAGAGCTGGCAAGGGGACTTTCATTGATTCAAAGTCAGTGCTGGGATTGGGACACCCCCCTCATGGGAAGGGCATGATCAAGTGGGTGACATATTGGAGTCTGGCAGGAAGAGCCTGAACTGGTAACAATAGTGGCTTCAGTTGGTTCATACCTCCTCAAAGAAAATTCGTGGGATTTGCTTGGACTGGGTTGTGCCCCTGGCTGGGACACAATGAGCCATCCCAAATCAATTCCCTGCACCTAGCAAGCACTAACTGGGGGAAGGCCTCTGCAGTTTGGTTGGCCCAGTGGGGAGGGTCAGGCTTAGGCAGCCACTGCCTTCACCTAAGTGATAAGAGCAGTCAGGAGATGGGGGAGGACCCTCACAAGCATGCTTCGGAGGAGGAATGGCCAACAGGAAAGGGGGCTGGGACCTGCAATGTGACCTGTGTGGAGGAAGCAGGGACCATGACAGGAGAGAGAGAGGCAGGAAGAGGCCCCCAGCCCAGAACTCTGAGAGAGCCCTGATCCAGGAGAGGGAAAAACAAGGGTGACTGAGGGCAGAAAACACACAAAAGCAGGCATGGCTTCAATGGACATTAAAAGATATCTTTGGGACCTGGTAGATGAGCTCAAAACTAAAATATTAAATCAGGTAAAGCAAGATATGAGTAGAGTAATAAAAGAAATGCTCTCAGGGAGCATCTCTCAGGAAGATACAGATGGGAGAAAGGAGGAACACAAAAAAAGGAGAGAAACATTTGATAAAGAATATGAAGAAAATATAGAATACATGAAGCAGATTCAAAGAAACTACCAGGAAATTAAAAATTCCTTTGAAAGCTGGCAAAACTCCTGAAAAGAAACTGAGGATAGACTATCAAAACTTGAAGACAAGTTTGCAATGTGTGATTATGAAAGGAAAGATCTCTTAAAAATAACAAGGAAACAGGCAGTAACCATACAAAGGCTAAAAGATGATAAGAGAATCTACAATTTAAGAATAAGAAATGTGAACGAAGAAGCAGGAATACATACAAGTGAATTACAAAGGCTATTTATGGAAATAATTAAGGAAAACTTCCCAAGCATGGGGGAAAAAATGACATTTGGTTATGTGAGGCATACAGAAACCCAGCCACCTACAACCAAAGCAGATCTACACCCAGACATATAATAATCGATACCAGAAATTCAATATAAAAACAGAATATTAAAAGCCATCAGAGAAAAGAAACAGATTACCTATAAAGGTAAGCCCATCAGGATCACAGCTGACTTCTCCACACAGATGATCAGATCAAGAAGAGCTTGGAGCAAAGTATTCCAAGCCCTGAAAGAAAATAACCTCCAGCCCAGATTGATGTACCCTGAAAAACTGTCACTAGATATTAATGGAGAAACAAGATGCTTCCATGACAAAGAGGAACTGGGGGAGTTTGTGACCACCAATCCAACCCTACTGAGAATACTGAAGGACATTCTAGAGAGAGAGAAAAAAATACCAGGATTTTAGGAACAGTGGCAGAAAGGCCTCAATGAATGGGGCAGGCAGTAGAATGAAGGAGAAAAGTAGACAAACAGGCAGAAAAATAGCACAGCAGAAATGAGGCAGAGAACGTTGGCTATAATCGCTAACATAGATGGCCTTGATACACTCTATTGTTTATAGTGCACCAGGATTTAAAAAACCCACATTACTCACACTGCTCTGCTTAGATGTATTATATTCTGTTCCAGTCATTCTACCTGTACTAGATTTGAGGGTACAAACAGTAATCCTGAAAATAACAGGATATAGTATGGTAATCATCCTTAATTTCCTATTAAGTCAATCTAAAGCTCTGTAAAACCTACACTGTTTTACCATAACTGATTGTAATCAAATCTCGTTGGTTAGATCACTGTTTTGTATTGATAGATTTTATTCAAAGCTGTTATGATTGATAGTATCAAGTCTGAGAGTATAGGCAACTGCACTGAAGATGACAAGATTCACTAGAATATCCACTCTGGTTTGATTATTACCTGCCTTTGAAGTTTTGTATTGTCTACAATTTTTTATTTTTTCCTAATATTGTTATGTATTGCTATATTCAATTATACTGCTATATTCATTTATGCCTGATGATATAGGCAATTCTATTGAAGATAATAAGAAACAATACAGTAATCATTGTAGATCACCCTGTACTGTGGTTTTATATGACTTTTTGATTTCATGTTTTTTTAGGAATTTGTTTTGTTTTGTCTTGCTAAGTTTTGTTTTTCCCTCTAATGCAGAAAGGATAGAAATACATGTAGAGACTCATGTATGTGTAACCATTTACCCTCTCACTGTTTGATGATCTATTTTGTATGCTTTAATTTTGTAACTTGAACAATTATTTCTAAGAAAACAATATGTAATTTATCAACTAGTGATTTCTTATTGTTTATCTTTTTTCTGAAATTCTGTATTATCTCTACCCTTTACATGCTTTTTTTTCTCTTTAAATAAAAATTTTTTAAAAAATAGATAAGTTTTTGTTCATAGTGAATTATTTTCACCACAATTGTATCTCAGTACACTGCCTTCCAAGAAGCCAGAGAGTGGTAATAAAAAGCAAAATGTCTGTGGTGTCTACTCTATGGCAGGTGGTACATTAAACTCTTTGTGTTATTATTTAATTTTTTTCTGTGTGTGTTTATGATGTAGATGCTGTTATCTGCATTTTTCACACCAGTAGATACATGTAAACATGATTGATTTTTTTATAGCAAACTGCCAGCCATAATACCCTGACAGCTTGCTGGTGTGGGATTTCTTGAAATGATGAGGTGGTGAGTTAAAAGAAATTCATATTAGACTTCTTTATGGCTGTATACTTTGCTTAAATGACGTGTAACTGTCATGCACATGTACCACTCTCACTTCAATTAAAGTCTAGAGAGCTCTGTATTTTATTTTAAAAAGAAATAAACAATAACCATGATGAAACTAAATTTCATAGGAGATCAATAATGATTAATACATTGCATATTGTTATCTTCAAAGTATTTGCTCAGAATACAAGATATAGGCATGAAAAATTCTCCAAAAAATATTAGAACAAATGTTTCTTTTCAATGAACTAAGAGAAATTAGTAGTAACTATCATATGTATATATTGTTTTCTCCTTTCCCCAATCCCAAGTTCTCTTCACTTTGGAACAGTTTATTCCTATTTCATTAATCTTTTACATTTTGAATCTTATTTACTCCTTCAGCTTCTCACATTATGGAGACAATAGGATGTTTACACATGGGAGTTTGATTCATTTCACTTAGGTTTATGGTCTCAAGTTGTATCCTTTTACTTATAAGTCTCCAAGTTATCCTTCTTTGTGTCTGAATAGTACTCCATTGTATAAAAAAGACCACATCTTTTTTTATCCACTCATCAATTGATGGGAATTTGGGTTGTTTCTAAGATTTAACTATTACCAATTTTGCTACTATGAACATGGGTGCATGTATATCACTATGGTATGATGTTTTTCATTGTTCTGTGAAGAGACCCAGAAGAGGAATAGGTGGTTTGAGTGAAATCTCTAACTATAGTTTTCTGAGGAATCTTCATACTGATTTCCAGAGTGATTGCTCAAGTCTACACTCCCACCAGCATTGGAGAGGGGTGTCCTTTTTCCCCCACAGCCCCTCCAGCATTTTGTTATTGGTTGATTTCTTGATAATAACCATTCTTTCTGAAATGAATGAAATCTCAGTGTTGTTTTAATGTGCATGTCTTTAATGACCAATGATGCTGAACATTTCTTCATATATTTATTTTCCACTTGTATTTCCTAACTGAGAAATACATATTCATCTCAGATACCCATTTTTGCCTTGGCATGTTGAATGAGGGGGTCTAATTTTCTTCAATTATTTATATTTTAGATATAAGACCTTTTTTGAGGGACATTTGGCTATAATTTTTCCAAATCTGTGGGGTGTCTTTTCACTCTGTTGGTGATTTCTTTTGATGTGCAGAAGCTTTTTCATAAGGTGAGATCCTATATGTTTTTTCTGTTTAGTGTTTCCCATGCCATCTTGGTTTTATTAATGAACTCTCTTCCTATACTTATGTCTTCATAACTTCTATCTACTTTCTCTTCCAGGTGATCTAGTTTTTCTGTTTTAATATTTAGATCTTTGATCCATTTGGACTTTAGTTTAGTGTATGGTGATATGCATGGGTCTTTTGCTAGTCTAGGTCTCTTGTGGTTCCAAATGAATTTTAGGAGTGTTTTCCCTGATTCTGTGAGATACACTAATGGTATTTTGATTGGAATTTCATTAAATCTACACAACAATTTTGGGAGTATGGCCATTTTCACTGTTTTGGTTCTTCCTATCCATGATAATAGAATATCTTTTCATTTTCTAATATTCTCTTTGATCACCTTCATCAGGTTACTGTAATTTTCAGTGAATAGACAGATTTTATACTTCCTTTCTTATATTTATATGTAAGTATTTACATTTTTTTGGATGCTGTTGTGAAGGATGTGGTTTCCCTAATTTCTCTCACAGTGAGTTTGTTGTTCATGTACAAGAATGCTATTGATTTTTGAGTGTTGGCTCTGGAGTTAGCTATGCTATTGACTTTGTTATCAATCTAGAAGTCTTTTGATGAAGCTTTAGGTATCTTCTATGTAGAGTATCATGTCATTTGCAAATAATGGTCATTTAACTTATTCCTTTCTTATCCTCTTCCTTTTATTTCTTTATCTTGTCTAATTGCTCTGGCTAAAGTTGCCAAAATTATACTGAAAAGGAGTGGTGATAGTGAACATCCTTGTCTTGTTCCTGATATTAGATTGAAAGCTCAGATTTTTGTCTATTTAGTTTGTTAGCTGTTCGTTTGTCATAGAAAACTTTTATCAGATTTAGTTGAAGACCATCTATTCCCATTTTATGTAGGGTTTTAGTCATGAGCAGTTTCCTAGCCAGTCATTGTGTTTAATCTTCTTGGTGATTTATTGCATTCTATTTGCCAGTATCTTATTAACAATGTTTAAATCCATATTCAATAGGGAGATTTTTCTGTAGTTTTCTTTGGTTGGGTCTTTATCTGGTTTAGGCATCACAATAATGCTTGTTGCCAAGAATAATTTTTTAAGTAATGCTTATCTTTCAATTTGATTCAAGGATTTTAGCATTAGTACTACTAGGCCTTCTCTAACATTCTTGTATAACTTAACAGTGAATCTATCAGGGTCTAGGTTTTAATTACATTTTCAATTTTATTGACTGATATCAGGTTAATTAGAATATTTATGCCTACTTGATTCAAGTTTGGCAATTCGAATGTGCCCAAAAATCTGTCATTGTCTTCTGCAATTTGCATCTTATTAGACTACAAGTTCTTGAAATAGGTATTGATGATCTTCTGGGTTTCCACAAAATCCACTGTAATTTCAAACTTTTCATTTATTAATTTCATCAGTTAATTTATTGAACTGAGTTTTTCTCATTTTCATAAGGTTAGCTAGAAGCTTTTTAATTTTATTTAATCTTTTGAAGAATCTATGCTTTGATTCATTGATTCTATTATTTTTTTAGTCTCAGTTGCATTAATTTCTGCTCTGATCTTTATAATTTCTACTCTTGTACAAGCTTTGGTTTGTACAAGCTTTTGGTTTGTTCTTCCTTTTCTAGGAGTTTCAGGGTCAACATTACACTGTTTATTTGAGCTTGTTCTGTTTTCCTGATGTGAGTTTACTACTTGTTATGGTTGATATATTGTGTCCACTTGAGAAGTTTAGAAGTTTAACTGAGAGACTGTCAGAGAGTCAGAATTCCTACTTTGTAAATATCCTCATCTTATGCAAAGGAGGGCAAGGAGATCTTGTGAGTGCTACATCCCCTAGGGGTTGGGGAGTGGACTGCATAACTAATAATGGAGGAGAAAAGGCCTGTTTTTCCCCTTTTGTTTTGGCTTCTTCCTTGAAGTGTTGCTCCAGTGTCATGTCACCCTGCCTTGGAACCAGCTGATTATGTACTGAAACCTCCAAAACCTGTGTGATAAATAAACCTTTCCTTCCCTCATTTTGAGTGTCAGGTATTTTGTTCCAGCAATTATAGAAAAGTAAAAGTAACCAAGACATCATTATAAATGCCCCTCATTTGACAGTTTTCATTGTGTCCCATAAATTCCACTATGTTGTATCAGCATTTTCATTCCATTGTATATACTGTTTAATACCTTCTTTATTTTTCTCTGTGAAAAACTGTTTTTTCTTGAGGGTGTTGTTTAATTTCCATGTGTTTATGTATTTTGCTATTTTACAGAGAAAAAAACAAAAATCAAGAAGCAAACAACAACAAAAGCAAAATGATAGCAAAAACAAAACAATGGCAATATAGGATTTCAAAACAAGATGATAGGCCTTTAACAGTGATTGCTACATTGCAAATTGTTATCCTCAAAAGAAATTGTTCAGGCTACCAGTTACAGGCATGTAAGACTGGTCAAATAATATAATTTCCCTTTGAGAATTTTCATTCTGTTTTACTATATCTATTGTAATTTCTGGATGCTATTTACCCTTTCAGATTTTTACACTAGTCAGAATATGATGTTTACACATGTAGGTTTGATTTATTTCACTTATAAGTATGGTTTCTAGTTACATGCATTTACCTATAAAACATAGAGTTTATTGCTCTTTATAGCAGAGTGGGATTCCATTATATAAAAGTATCATATCTTTTTTATCAATCCCTCAGTTGATGGGCATTTGGGTTGTTTCCAAGATTTAACTATTATAAATTATGCTGCTAAAAACAGGGGTGCACATATGTCATTATAGTATGCTGTTTTCAAGTCTTCTGTGAAATGCCCAGAAGAGGAATAGCTGGAATGAACAGAACCTCTAATTCTAGGTTTTTGATGAATCTTCATAGGATTTCCATGGTGGTTGTACCAGTCTACACTCCCAGTAAAAATGGAAAAGTTGCCTTTTCCTCACAGTCCTGTCAGCATTTGTTATTGGTTAATTTGTTGGTAATCATTCCTTCTGAAGTGAATCAGTATTTTTTTTGTTTTGTTTTGTTTTGTTTTGTTTTTTTGCATTTCTCAAATGACCAGTGATGCTGAACAATTTTTCATATATTTATTGGCCATTTGTATTTCTTAACCTGAGAATTCTGTGTTCATCTCAAATGCCCATTTTTGGACTGGGTCTTTAAATTTGGAGGACCTGAAATTTTTCAATTCTTTATACATTTTAAATAAAATTCCTCTGTCTGAGAAACAGTTGGAAAAAAATGTTTTTCCAATTGTAGACTCTTTTCACTCTGTTGACATCTCTTTTGATGTGCAAAAACTTTTAATGAGATGAGACCCTGGGTATTGGTTCTTTGAAGTACTTCTGGTGCAGTTTGGGTTTTGTTCATGAACACTTGGCCTACACCTATGTCCTTGAGATTTTTACTTACTTATTCCAATAGGTTTAGTGTTTATGTCTTAATATTTAGATCTTTGACACATTTTGACTTTAATGCACAGTGATAGGCATGGGTGCAATTTAAGTCTTTAGCATATAGAAAGCCAGTTTCTCCAATACCACTTAAAGAGGCTATCTTTCTTTCAGCGAACATGTTTAGCCCCACTGTCAAAGAAAAAGCAGCTAAGTGTGTTTGTAGTTGTGTCTGCATCTTCTGTTCTGTTCCACTGATCCCCAGGTCTGGTTTTTTTTTTTTCCAGTACTGTACTGATTTTATTATAGCAGGTTTATAGTACAATTTCAAGTCTGGGATTGTAATGCTTCTTACCTTGCCTTTGTTGCCCAGGATTGCTTTTGTTATTCTAGGTCTCTTATAGTTCCATATGAATTTTAGGAATATTTTCACTGGATATGTGAGGTATGCTAATGTTATTAAGATTGCATTAGGGCAGAACAGTAAGCAGCAGAGTAAATATCCACTCTGAGAGAAATAGCCCAAATGCTGGAATATAGCATTCTGGAGAAGACCAGAAGAAAAGAAATGGGTCTCCTCATCCCAGGAAGAAACTAAAATGAGAATCAAAGCCCACAGAGAGAATTTTTTTAAAGAAAGAAAAGAAAAACTTAAACAGAAAGTGATAGCCAGAAGCACCTTCACCAGAGCTGGTCCCACTGGGTGGAAAGTGCCATTGGAATCTGGAGATGCACAGTCACAGTGAAGATGAGGGTTGGCAAGCCCAAAGGCCTTGGTAGGAAGATGCAGTGGTGGAAGGAAGCAGAAGACTGGAGAACCACACTGGCTGGCAGTGAGTGTGGGGGACTCAGTCCTCCTGTGGGAGTAGGAGATTGGCTGGGTGCCATTTTGGAGTCAGGCAAGATAAGCCAGGAATCAGAACTGCAGCCAGCTTCATTTAGCCACTTCTAGCACAGAGAAGAATGGTGAAAATTGCTTGGACTGAGTCCCACCCCTGTACACCATCCAATTGCCAATGCCAAGGTTTCCCTAAAGCTATCCCTAACCAACCCTTGCTGTGTGGCATACACTAATGTGGTGAAGACTCCCAGTGGTTAACCACCTCAAAATGAAGGGGTCAGCATGCCCCACCCCTGCTTATACTCTAGTAGTCACCAGAAGATTGGGGAAAGCAGCAATCCCTAGCCAGCATGCTTCAGAGTAATTATAACCAATACAGGAACTGCTGGGGACCCCACTACCCATGTGTCTGGAATAAACCAGGAATATGACAAGAGGAAGAAACAAAAGGCAGTCTCCAGCCTCCAACCCAAGCAGTAGTGGCCCAGGAGAGGTAAACATAGAAGAGATCAGAAGTTGCACATATGCAGTTTCTGAAGCAACAGCAACTGGCATAAATAAACAACTTCATGAAACTATAAAAGAACTTAAAACAGAAATACTAATACAAGTAAAGGAAGATATAAGAAAACTAATAAAAGAAATGCTAAACAACACTAAAAAAGACACAGATGGAAGAATAGAGGAGCATAGGAAAAGGAGGGAAACCTTTGATGAAGAATATTTTTAAAATTTAGAATACATGAAACAGATTTAAAGATATTACCAGGAAATTAACAACTCTACTGAAAGCTGGCAAAACCACTTGAAAGAAACTAAATTTAGACTATCAGAACTTGAAGAGTGGTTTGCAACTTGTGATCACAACAGGAAAGATCTCTTTAAAATAACAAGGAAGTAACAATACAAAGGCTATAAGATGACAAGAGGATCTATAACTTAAGGATAAAAAATTTGACTGAAGAAGCAGGGGTAAACACAAATGAAATACAAAGGCTATTTACAGAAATAATTAAAGAAAACCTCCCAAGCATAGGAAAAGGAAATGATACTCAGATATATGAGGCATACAGAACTCCAGCCAACTATAACCAAAATAGATCTACACTCAGACATATAATAATCAAGATCCCAGAAATTCAACACAAGAGCAGAATATTAAAAGCTGTCAGAGAAAAGAAACATATCACCCATAAAGGAAAACCCATCTGAATCATGACAAACTTCTCAACACAAACCATCAAATCAAGAAGAGCTTGGAGTGAAGTATTCCAAGCCCTGAAAGAAAATAACCTTCAGCCCATATTGATGTACCCTGCAAAAGTATCTCTCAAAATTAATGGAGAAACAAGATGCTTCCATGACAGAAGAACTCTGGGAGTTCATGACCAGTAATCCAATCCTACAAAAAATACTGAAGAACATTCTTGAGAAAGAGAAAAAAGACCTTGGTTTCAGTAACAGCAGCAGAGGGGGCTCACTGAATGGGGCAGACAGTGGAATGAAGGGGAAAAGCAGGCAAACAATGGCAGAAAAATAGCATGGCAGACATGAGGCAGAGAAGGTTGATCATAATCACTAATACAGATGGCCTCAATGCACTAATAAAAAGAAACACAAGCAGAATGGATCAGGAGATAGGGTCAATCAAGATGCTCTATACAAAGAAATATAATTAACCTGAAAGAGAGTTTATAGACTGAATGTCAAAGATGAGAAAATGGCCACTGGGCTGACTCCTCCACTGGGAACACCAGAGAAGCCTGAGGCATGCCTGAGCCCTTTTGAACTGCTGCTGCTAGGCCCACCCCTTGACCAGGAACACCAGGGAAGCCTGCAGCATGCCTGAGCCACATCAGACTGCTGCCACTGGGCCTGCCCCTTGGGGAACCCACCCACCTCCTGAACCTAGTACTGCAGTTGATCTTTGGATCCAACCCATTCTCCTAGAACCTTGGGCTACAGTGGATTACCATGCTGGCTGGATGAGAGACTCAGGAACCCCTCACCTAAACATAAGACCTCAGCAGGCTCCAGGCAGTGTAGTGAGCTTTCCCCTAAAACAGAGGTCTGCAGTGGGTAAATAGGAGTGCAAGTGAAACTCCCTCCAACTGTAAGAGCTTAGCAAACCTGGCAAGAGAGTGGGTAATACCCTCTTCCACAAAAAGAACATTGTAAGATTAAAGAGTGTGCCAATAATGCACCCCCAACTTAGAGAAAATTAAAAGAGCTTTTGAGACCCCCAGTGGCACAGTAGAGCCTCTGCTGACACAAACACTATAGCCAGTAGCATGCAACAACCTGAAGATATAGCAACAGAAGGAACTAAGTGTTGCCCTACATCAATACTTCTAGGCTAGTTAGCCCAGAAAGAATATAGGACTCACCCAACAGGCCCTGTTGGAGAAATTCATGTGACAGAATCTCCTCTTCATTGTGGTACCCAGTAATTTGTCAAACATCAACCACACAGTAGGACCCTAAAATTCATATTATGGACACTTGTGACTGTTGGGACTGAAAGACCAAATATTTACCCAAAAGGTGAAAATGACTAAATGAAAAGGCAAAATGCAATCTCAAACATGTAATCCACCAGGAGCAAGTACAGGTGACAATGACATGGAGGACTTTAAAAGTCATACACCAGAAATCTCTGAAAACATAGCAAATGAAGTAAAAAAAACAAATTCATGAGGTTATAGAGGAACTCAAATTAAAAATAATGTTTTATGTAAGGACAGATATAACAACATTAGTAAATGAATTGCTCAACATAACTAGAGAAGAAATATATTTTTAAAAAATACGGGAGCATGGGAAATTGATTGAAAGTTTGAATGAACAATGCAAAACACAAGCAGAATCTGTGAAACAGATTCAAAGAAATATCCAAGAAACAAAAAATTGTATTGAAAGCTGACAAAACTGTTTAAATGAAACTGAGGATAAAATCTCAGAACTTGAAGACAAGATCACAGATAGCAATCAGAAAAGGGTAGAACTTATAAAAACAACAAAGAAGCATGAAATGACAATCCAACAGCTTCAAGATGATGCCAAGGGAAACAATTTAAGACTAATAGGTACCAGTGAGGAGGCAAGAGACAACACAAAGGACATAACTAAGCTGTTCACAGAATTAATAGCAGGAAATTTCCCAAATATGGGAAAAAATCTGATATACAAATAAGTGATGCATATAGAACACCAAACAGTCATAACCAACATAAATCTACACCCAGACATATAATAATTAAGATCTAAGACAACAGCATAAAAACAGAATACTAAAAGCTGTTAGAGAAAAGATGCAACTCACCTATCAAGGAAAGCCTATTAGAATCATGGCAGACTTTTCAGCACAAATCTTCAAGTTAAGACGAGGTTGGAGTGAAGTATTTCAAGCCTGAAAAGAAAACAACTTTCAGTGCAGACTGATGCACCCAACAAAACTGTCTTTCAAATTTAATGGAGAAAAAAGATACTTCCATGACAAAGAACAACTGGAGAAATTCGTGTCCAAAAAACCAACCTTAGAAAGAGTACTGAAAGATGTGCTAGATAGAAATAAAAATGAAAACAACATGTAAAAGGTAGAGATAATACAGAATTTTTAAAAAATAAACAGTGAGAAATCACTAGTTGATAAATTACATACTGTCCTCTTATAAATAGTTGTTCAAGTCACCAAATTAAAGCATACAAAGTAGATATTCAAACAGTGAGACTGTAAACAGTTATGCATTCATGAATCTCTACATGTATTTCTATCCTATCTGTATTAGAGGGAAAAACAAAACCTAGTAAGACAAAACAAAACAAATTCCTATAAAAATATGAAACCAAAAAGTCATATAAAACCACAATATAAGGTGATATACAATGGTTACTGTGTTGTCTCTTGTTATCTTCAATAGAATTGTCTATATCATCAGGCATAATTGAATATAGCAGTACATAACAATATTAGTAAAAATAAAACATTGTAGACAGTATAAAACTTCAAAGGCAGGTAATCAAACCAGAATGGATATTCTAGTGAATCTTGTCATCTTCAGTGTAGTTGCCTATACTCTCAGACTTGATACTATGAATCATAACAGCTTTGAATAAAATCTATCAATATAAAACAACAATCTAACAAACCAGACTGAATTACAATCAGTCATGGTAAAACAGTGTAAGTTATATAGAGCTTCAGATTAAGTTAATAGGAAATTAAGGATGATTACCATGCTATATCCTGCTATTTTTAAGATAATTGTCAGTGCCCTCAAATCTAGTAGACAAACTGAAACAGAATATAATACATCTAAGCAGAGTAGTGTGAGTAATGTGGGTTTTAAATCCTGGTATACTATTAATAATATAGTGTATCAAGGCCATCTATGTTGGAGATTCTAGCCATTCTTCTCGGCCCCATTTCTGCTATGCTATTTTTCTGCCTTTATTTGTCTACTTTTCTCCTTCATTCTACTGCCTGCCCCATTCATTGAGGCCTTTCTGGCACTGTTCCTAAAATCCTGGTATTTTTTTCTCTCTCTATAATATCCTTCAATATTCTCAGTAGGGTTGGATTGGTGGTCACAAACTCACCCAGTTCCTCTTTTTTCATGGAGGCATCTTGTTTCTCCATTAATTTCTAGTGATAGTTTTACAGGGTGCATCAATTTTGGCTGGAGGGCTTGGAATGCTTCACTCCAAACTCTTCTTGATCTGATAGTCTGTGTTGAGAATTCTGCCATGAATTTGATGGGCTTTCCTTTATAGATAATCTGTATCTTTTCTCTGATGGCTTTTAATATTCTGTTTTTATATTGAATTTCTGATGTCTTGATTATCATACATCTGGGTGTAGCTCTGTTTTGGTTGTAGGTGGCTGGAGTGCTGTATGCTTCACATAACCAAATGTCATTTTCTTTTCCCATGCTTGGGAAGTTTTCCTTAATTATTTCCATGAATAGCCTTTGTAATTCACCTGTTTTTATCCCTGCTTCTTCACTCACATTTCTTATTCTTAAATTATAGATTCTCTTGTCATCTTCTAGCCTTTGTATTGTTACTGACTATTTCCTTGTTATTTTTAAGAGATCTTTCCTTTCATGATCAAACATTGCAAACTTGTCCTCAAGTTTTGATAGTCTATCTTTAGTTTCTTTAAAGGATTTTTGCCAGCTTTCAATGGAGTTTTTAATTTCCTGGTAATCTCTTTGAATCTGATTTATGTATTCTATATTTTCTTCATATTCTTTATCAAATGTTTCTCTCCTTTTTTTGTGTTCCTCCCTTCTTCTGTCTATGTCTTCCTGAGAGAGGCTTAGCATTTATTTTATTACTCTACTCATATCTTTCTCTACCTGATTTATTTTTTAAGAGAAGAATATATTTATTGAGAGAAAGCTTCTGTCTGAAGAGAGACAGAAGGGGGTCCTGGTCAGGTTGCCCAGGACTCTGTCTTTTCCAAGGATTTTTATAGAGTAAGACCACGGATTCAAGGTGGGGGAAGACTGGAAGCTCACAAGGCAGATGGGTATAAGGTGGGAAATAACTACAATTAGCCAATAAGATCAATAGTTCAGGTAAAATTGATTACCTTAGGGACAAATGGGAAAGTAAGTCACATAGAAAGTGGACATTCTTGGGGTTGTGACCTTTACCCTAGAGGGATGGGGCAGTGGCTCCAGGGTAAAAGGGAAATAGTTAGAATATCAGTTTCCAGGATGTAGATGCATTTTTTGATCCTTTGTCTTGAGATCTGGCCCACAGCAAGAGGTGTGTGTCTTCTCCAAGGTCATCAGACATCTGGTCCTCTGTGCCAGGTTCTTGAAGGGCATAGAGCTGTCTAACTGCCTATAATATTTCTAACTGGCTCAGCTTCCTGTAACATACCCCCTCTGAAGAAGTAACCCAAAATGCTGTGAGGGGAAAGGGGCAGAAGACTGATCTATCTTCTTCAGACTGAATAGGGTAGCAGTGTTTGAATGGCACTCAGAGGTACTTCCATAGCGATCCCTCAATAGACACCAGGCATTTCATCTTAGGTACATGCACAGTTTTAAGTCTGGAGGAAACAAAGCCAAAGAAACAGTTAAGTATGCATGGGTCAAAGAGTAGAATTAATAAGACAATTATGAGTATAGTTAACAAAGAATGAGCCAGGTATGGTGGCTCATGTCTGTAACTCCAGCACTTGGGAGACTGAGGCAGGAGGATTGTTGTGAATTTGAGACCAGCCTGGGCTATAAAGTGAGCTCAAGGCCAGCCTGAACTGCATAGTGAGACCCTGTCACAAAAAGCCAAAAAAAAAAAAAAAAAGATTTCCACCAAGAGGAACTAGTGATAGCATTCCATAAGGAGGAGAAAGACAAAGTCCAGAGAATCTCAGAGTCTGATATTGTTAATTTGTTGTCTAATGTGTTGAACAGTAACTGAGACATTAGCAGAAGAATCAGGAATGTATACACAGCATTTAGTTTTTATAATTGCACAAGTGATCCCCTGTGCTGCTGTTAGAACATCTAATGCTATCCTATTTTGAAGGACAGCCTGTAATAAAAGATCATTTATCTCCTTATATTTTATAGGAGATCTATTGGCTGTTAGGTAACTTTTCTATATGGCTGCATTAGCACATAGTACTAGGAAAGCATACTTAGAATCAGTATAAATATTGACCTTTTGTCCCTTACTGAGTTGTAAGACTCTGGTCAGAGCTAGAGCTCTGCTAGCTGAGCACTGGTCCCAGGTGTAAGTGAGGTGCTTTCAAGAGTATA
Organism: Hydrochoerus hydrochaeris; assembly: GCA_004027455.1. Classification (NCBI taxonomy): domain Eukaryota; kingdom Metazoa; phylum Chordata; class Mammalia; order Rodentia; family Hydrochaeridae; genus Hydrochoerus; species Hydrochoerus hydrochaeris. Next base: position 36,314 of record PVLA01006924.1, read on the forward strand.
GCATAAAGTTATCACTGCATATCCTGCCTTTCTTTTTCCATTTTCCATGAAGGGAGCTGTCATCACAGAAGAGAGTTAAATCTGGGTCAGTAAGCAGGGTGTCTAATAAATCTTGTCTAGCTGCATATGTATGAAGAATTACCTGTTCAAAATCAGGTTTATCAATCTCAATTTTTTCCTCCTGTTCTAGCAAGAAGGTGGCAGGATTTAAGGAAGAACTGAAAAGTTCATATCACAGTGATATATGTGCATCCATGTTCATAGCTGCACAATTTGTGATAGCTAAATCCTGGAAACAACTAAGGTGCCCATCAACTGCCGAGTGGATGAAAAAGATGTGGCATTTTTATACAATAGAATATTACTCAGCTATAAAAAAGGATGATCTTGAGGCCTTATAGGTAATTGGAGACATCTTGAGACTATCCTCATTAGTGAAATAAATAAGAATCATATTTATAAATATCATATTGTGTCTCTAGTGTAAAAAGTAAATTAGAACTACAAGTGTAATAAAACCAAAATGTGTAATTGCTATTGTAAAAATGAGAGGAAAAGAAAGTACTCTAAGGGATATAACTGCATGTAAGTTTGAGTGTGTAAAATAGATGACCATATTGCTGAATCTTTGTTGGATCTTCCAGCGGAATTGTTTGTATTCTGACTGTTTGAATAATTATTATGTACCCTTTAACTTTGTAACTTGAACAACTACATCCAGGATGATTTAGCATGTAATTAATAAATTACTGATTTCTTAGTAGAGTTTTTTCTCATTCTCCTTTTTCTTTCTTTCTTTTAGAATTCTGTATTGTTGCTACACTTTTTTCTGTTTTGTTTTTTTTCTTCTCTTTAAATAAAATTTTAAAAATGTACAATTGCTATTTAAAGAAAAGAGGAAATAGGAAGCACTATAAAAGATATAGCTGCATGTATGTTTAAATGTGGGGGATAGATGACCATATTTCTAGGTTCTTGTTGGATTGTTGAACAGATCTGTTTGTACTCTCACTACTTTAGTGTCCACTTTGTGGGCTTTAATTCTGTAACTTGAATCACTATTTCTAAAAGAACAATATGTAATGTGTTAACCAGTGATTTCTTACTCTTTATCTTCTTTTCTTGAAATTCTGTAATATTTCTACCTTTTTCCTGTTTTTTTCTCTTTAAATAAAGAAAGGTATACTTGCTATTGTAAAAAACAAAATAGGAAGTGCTATAAAAGATATAACTGCATGTATATTTGTGTGTGCAGGATTGTTACCCATATTTCTTAGTTCTTGTTTAATTGTTGAACAGATCTGTTTGCAGTATCACTGCTTGAGTGTCCATTTTGTGTACTTTAATTTTGTAACTTGAACAACTATTTCTAAAAGAGCAATATGTAATTTATCAGCTAGTGATTTCTTACTGTTTATTTTTTTTGAAATTCTGTCATATTTCTCTCCTTTTTGTGTTTTATCCCTTTAAATAAAAAATTAAAAAAAACCAAAACTTTACTCTCATAGGTTCCAAAACACAGAAGAAATGGACAGATTCCTAGAAACATATGAATTACCAAAGTTGTATCAAGATGTTATAAAACTTTTGAATAACCCAGTAACACTTAATGAAATTAAAAATGAATTACCATCAAAAAGAAGCCCAGGTCCTGATGGATTCACAGATAAATTCTACAAGAAATTTAGAGAAGATTTAATACTAATACTCCTGAAACTCTTTAATGAAATTGAAAGAGAAGCAATTCTCCCTAATTCCTTCTGGGAGGCAAATATTACTCTGATATCAAAACAAGAGAAAGACCCAACCAAAAAAAGAAAATTATAGGTGAAACGCTAATGAAGATAGATGCAAAAATCTGACATAAAATATTACTGAACAGAATGCAGCAAATCATTAAAAAGAATATGTATCATGACCAAGTGAGCTTTATCCCAGGAATGAAGGGATGTTTCAACATATTCTAAATCAATAAATGTAATATAGTGCATTAACAGGGCGAAAGACAAAAGTCATCTCAATACATGGAGAAAAAAGTTTTGATAAAGTCCAACACTTATTCATGGTAAAAACTCTAGAGACATTTGTAATAGATGGTCTTTACTTCAATTTGATAAAAGCCATTTATTATGAACTAACAGTCAACATCATACTAAATGATCAAAAACTGAAAGGTTTCAGTCTAAAATCAGGAACTAGACAAGGCTGCACAGTGTCATTACTCTTATTCAGTATAGTTCTGCAAACATTAGACAAGAGAGAGAAATAAAAGGAATAAAGATAGGAAAGGAAGATGTTAAAGTATCATTATTCACACATGACATGATATTCTATATAGAAGACACCAAAAACTCCACCAAGAAGCACTAGACCTAATAACCAAAATCAGCCACATAGCTGTATAAAAATTAATACTCAAAAGTCAATATCAAACAACAAAATCACTGAGAGAAATTAGGGAAACCACATCTTTCATGATAACATAAAAAATTAAATACTTAAGAGTCAGTATAACAAAGGAAGTAAAGATTTATACACTGAAAAAAGAAATTGAAATGGAATTCAGGAAATGGAAACAGTTTTGGGAGTATGGCCATTTTCACAATGTTGGTTCTTCCTAACCAAGAGCAAGGAATATCCTTCCATTTTCTAATATCCTCTTCAATCTCCTTTTTCAGCATAGTATAATTTTTAGCATATAGGTCTTTTACATTTTTAGTTAGGTTGATTTCTAAGTATTTCACTTTTTTACATGTTATGGTAAAGGGCGATATTTCCATAATTTCTCTCTCAGTGAGTTTTTTGTTTGTGTACAGGAATGCTATTCATTTTTGAGCATTGACTTGTATCCAGCTACACTGCTGAACATGTTTGTTACCTCTAGTAGTCTTTTAATGGAGATTTTTGGGTCTTCTATACAGAATATCATGTCATCTGCAAATAGTGATAATTTAACTTCTTCCTTTCCTATCTCTATTCCTTTTATTTCTCTTCTCGTCTGATTGCCCTGGCTAGTACTTCCAGAACTATATTGCAAAAGAGTGGTGAGAGTCTTGTTCCTGATTTTAAAGTGAAATCTTTTGGTTTTTGTCCATTTAGTATAATGTTGGTTGTTGGTTTGTCATAGATGGTTTTTATAAGGTTGAGGTAGATACCATGTATTCTGAGTTTCAGAAGGGTTTTTATCATGAACATGTGTTGAACTTTGTCAAAAGCTTTTTCTTCATCTATTGAGATGAACATGTGGTTTTTGTTTTTGACTCTGTTGATGTGGCGTATTACATTTATTGATTTTTGTATATTAAACCATCCCTGCATTCCTGGAATGAGCCCCACTTGGTCATGATGTATAATCTTCTTGATGATTTGCTGCATTCTATTTGCCAGTATTTTGTTGAGAATCTTTGCATCAATGTTCATTAGTGAGATTGGTCTATAGTTATCTTTTTTTGTTGGATCTTTCTCTGGTTTTGGTATCAAAGTAATACTTGCCTCCAGGAATGATTTAGGGAGGATTGCTTCCTTTTTAATTTCATTGAAGAGTTTAAGGAGTACTGGTATCAAATCTTCTCTAAATTTCTTGTAGAATTCAGCTGTGAATCCATCAGGACCTGGGCTTTTCTTTGTTTGTAAGTTTTTAATTACATTTTCAATTTCAATAGCTGATATTGGGTTGTTCAAAATTGCTATATCTTCTTGGTTGAGCTTGGTAGTTCATATGTTTCTAGAAATCTGTCCATTTCCTCTGTGTTTTCCACTGTATGTGAGTAGAGATTTTCAAAGTAGGTATTCATGATCTTTTGAATTTCCTTGGGATCTGTAGTAATTTCTCCCTTTTCAGATCTTGTTGCATTAATTTGGATCTTTCCTTTCTTTCTCTTGTTAAGGTTAGCTAGGAGGTTGTTAATTTTGTTTATTCTCTCAAAAAAACAGCTTTTTGATTCATTAATTCTTTGTAATTTTTTTAGTTTCAATTGCATTGATTTCTGCTCTACTCTTTACAATTTCCTTTCTTCTATGAGATTTGTGTTTAGCTTGCTCTTCTTTTTCTAGAAGCTTGAGATGGAGCATTAGGTTGTTTATTTGTGCTCATTATGTTTTCTTGATATGACAGTTTATTGCTATATATTTCCCTCTTAAGATCGCTTTCTTTGCATCCCACAGATTACAGCATGTTGTTTCTATATTTTCATTGATTTGTAAGTATTGCTTTATTTCTTCTTTAATTTCATCTGTAGCCCACTGGTTGTTCAAAAGATTGTTATTTAATTTCCATGTATCTATGTAGGTTTTGCAATTTCTTTTGCCATTGATTTCCAATTTCAGTGCACTATGGTCAGATATTATGCATGGTATGATTTCAATACCTTTGCATTTACCTAAGAATGTTTTATGGGATAACATATGTTCTATTTTGGAGAATGTCCCATGTACAGCTGAGAAGAATGTGTATTCTGATGTGGTTGGGTGGAACACTCTGTAAACATCTACTAAGTCCAACTGGTCACAGGTATGATTCAGTTCTGTTATTTCTTTGCTGACTTTTTGTCTAGTTGATCTAGCTCTTTGTGACAATGGGCTGTTAAGATCTCTTGTTATAATTGTGTTCTTGTGTATTTGGTTTTTCATGTCCCTTAATATCTGTCTTTTATAGTTGGGTGCTCCTCTATTTTGGTGCATATATATTTATAATTGTTAGTTCTTCCTCTTGAATTTTTTCACTAATGAGTACGTAGTGACCTTCTCTATCTCTTTTAATCATTTTAGGTTTGAAGTTCATGTTGTCTGTAAATAGAATAGCTACCCCTGCTTTTTTCTGGGTTCCTGTTGCATGGAATACTGTTTTCCATCCTTTGTTTTTTAATGTATGAGTTTGTTTTTGGGTCAGATGTTTCCTGTATACAGCATATTGTGGGATCCTGCTTCTTGATCCATTCTGTCAATCTATTTCTTTTTATAGGTGAATTGAGGCCATTTACATTTATGGATATCACTGATATGTACTGGCTCAGCTTTGCCATGTTATGTTTCTTTCTGCTTTTCCTCTTATTTAATTGCTTATCCTAACTGGTAGTTTCTTTCTGTTGTTGTTTTGGGAATTTTGGTCATTTTTATCTCTGTCTAGTATGTCTTTCAGTGCTCTTTCTAGGTTTGGTTTGGTGGACATGAATTTCTTTAGTTGTTCTTTGTCACAGAAGTATCTTGTTTCTCCATTAAATTTGAAGGAAAGTTTTTCTGGGTACATCAGTCTGGGTTGAAGGTTGTTTTCTTTCAGGGCTTGAAATACCTCACTCCAAGCTCTTCTTGACTTGAGGGTTTGTGCTGAAGTCTGCTATCATTCTAATGGGCTTTCCTTGATAGTTGAGCTGTGTCTTTTTTCTTAGACAGCTTTTAGTATTCTGTTTTTATGCTGTATGTCTGAGATCTTAATTATTATGTGTCTAGGTGTGGATTTACGTTGATTGTGACTGTTTGTTGTTGTATATGCCTCACTTATTTGCATATCAGATTCTTTCCCCATGTTTGGGAAATTTTCTGCTATTATTTCTGTAAATACTTTATGTAAGTCTTTTTCTGGACTCCTGTATCTTTGCTAATGTCCAATATTCTTATATTGTTGCTCTTGCCATCATCATGAAGTTCTGGATTGTCATTTCATGCTGCTTTGTTATTTTTGAAAGTTCTGTCCTTTCCTGATTGCTAATTGTGATCCTGTCCTCAAGGTCTGAAATCCTCTCCTCAGCTTTCTTTAGGCAGTTTTGCATGCTTTCAATAGAATTTTTTATGTCTTTTGTTTTTTTGTTGTTGTTGTTGTTTTGGGTTTTTTTTTGGTATTGGGGATTGAACTCATGACCTTGCACTTGCCAGGCAGGTGCTCATGCCACTGAGCTATATCTCTAGCCCTCAATAGAATTTTTTGTTTCTTGGATGTCTCTTTGAGTTTGTTTCATGAATTCTGCTTGTTTTCTATATTGTTCATTCAAGGTTTCAATCAGTTTCCCATGCTCATGTACTTTTTTTTTCTATTTCTTCTTTAGCTGCATTCAACAACTCCTTTACTAAGGTTGTTATTTCTATCTTTACATGGGAGAGTACTTCTAATTTGATTTCCTCTATAGCCTGATATAGTTGCTTTTTATTTCACTCACTATCTTTTCAGAGATTCCTGGTGTATTACTTTTGGGTTCTTCTGTTTCAGTGTCTCCTGTACTTGCTTCTGGTGAACTATATGTTTGAGACTGCATTTTGCTTTTTCCTTTTGCGTTTTCACTCTGCCCGATGTTTTCTATGTGTAGGAGGGGATCACACACACTCTTTTCAGACTCACCGAGGTCTTACAGTTAGTTACTACTGGCACTATTATCCACTGTACACCTCTATTTTAGAGGCATTCTCACCACACTGACAGTTAATCCACTGCAGTCTAAGGTTCACCACCTGGAAGTGAAGTTTCAATTTTTTTTACACTGACTGGAGCCTGCTGAGGTCTTCTGATGTTCCAGGTGCTAGGGCTGGCCCAGCAGAAGCAGTCCAGGGCAGTTTTAAGCCTTGGGTGGGCTTCTGTGATGTTCCTAGTGGCAGGGCGGGCCCACACAGGAGGTTCCAGGCAGCTTATACCTGAGGCAGGCTTCTGCAATGTTCCAGGTTGTGGGAAAGTCCATGAGGGAGGTTCCAGGAAGCTTATGCCTGAAACAGGCTTCCTCAATGATCTGGTGGCAGGGCAGGCCCATGGGGGAGGTTCCAGGCAGCTTATCCCTGATGCAGACTTCCTCAATGTTCTGGTGGCAGGGTTGGCCCACGGGGGAGCTTCCAGGCAGCTTATGCCTGAGGTGGGCTTCTGCAATGTTCCTCATAAACTCTTTAAAAGTTCTATGTGTGCATAACTCTCTACATGTATACCTATCCTTTCTGTATTAGAGGAAAAACAAAATAAACTAAAACAAATTCCTAGAAAAACAAGAAACAAAAAAGACAAATTAACAACAATAGCAAAAAGCCCAGAACACTGACAATATAGGCCTTCAAAACAAGGTGGTATGAGCATAACAAGGTTGTAATTTTACATAATGATCTTCAAGAGCTCCTCAGATCACCATACAATAATATGCACAATTGTTCCAATCCTATGAATGTTAATGTTATTTTGTTACAAGAACTTATAGAATTTGTAGCACAATCATCTTAGCTATCCTAAGTGTGTTTCTATAATTTTAGATATTTTTATTTTCACTTCCTTTTTCTTTTTCCTCATTTTCTCTGAGATATTATTTTCCCCTTTAAGCAGGTTGTTATTCTTTCTCTGTATTTATTGAGGTTTTGTATCTTATGTACTCTTACCATTTCTTACACTAGAGAGACTATATGGTATTTACACATGTAAGTTTGATTTATTTCACTTATGAGTATGGTAGTGAGTTGTATCCATTTACTAATAAATATCTCAATGTGATCATTCCTTATAGCAGAGCAATACTCCATTGTATAAGAATACCATATCTTTTTTACCCATTCCTCAGTTGATGAGCACTAGCTTGTTTCTAAGATCTGGCTATTACAAATTGTGCTGCTATAAACCTGGGTGCACATATGTCACTATGATAAGATGTTTTTAGTTCTTTGGGGAATATGCCTAGAAGTGGAATACCTGGGACAAATGGGACTTCCAATCCCAGCTTTTTGAGGAATCTCCAGACCACTTCTACAGTGGTTGCAACAATCTGCACTCCCACCAACAGTGCAGAAGAGTTCCTTTTTCCCTGCAGCCTCTCCAGCATTTGTTGTTGGTAGTTTTCTTTATCCTGGCTATTCATTCTGGAGTGAGATGGAACCTCAGTGTTGTTTTAACTTGCATTTCTCCAATGACCAATGATGCTGAACATTTTTTCAAGTATTTATTTGCCATTTGTATTTCTTCATCTGAGAACTGTGTATTCATCTCAGATGCCCATTTTTGGAATGGGTCTTTGAATTTTGGGGATCTGATTTTTTTTTTAATTCTTTATATGTTCTGGACAGAAGTCCTTTGCCTGAGGGACTGTTCACTAAGATTTTTTCCCAGTTGGTGGGTTTTCTTTTCATTATGCTGAAGATTTATTTAAACATGCAAAAACTGTTTAACGGGATGTGATCCCAGTTATTGATTCTGTGAAATATTTTGCATGTAGTTTGATTCTTGTTCATGAATTCTCTACCTACCCCTATGTCTTGAAGATTTCTACTTACTTTCTCTTCAAACAGATTTAGTGTTTCTCTTTTAATATTTAGATCTTTGATCAATTTAGACTAATTTAGTACATGGTGATAGGCATGGGTATAGTTTTCAGCATATGGAGAGCCAATTTTTCCAGCATTTATTGAAGTGACTGTCTTACTTCCAGTAGACATGTTTGGCCCCTTTATCAAAGATAAGGTGGCTGAGTATGTTTGTAGTTGTGGTTGTATCTTCCAATCTATTCCATTGATCTTCAAGTCTGTTTTTATTCAAATACTATGCTGATTTTATTACAATAGCTTTTTGGTGTAATTTCAGGTCAGGGATTGTGATGCCTTCTGCGTTGCCTTTGTTGCTTAGAATTGCCTTTGCTATTCTGGGTCTCTTCTGGTTCCACATGAATTTTAAGAGTTATTTCTCTAGATCTGTGAGGTATGCTAGTAGCATTTTTCTTGGTTTTGCATTAAATCTGTATAGCAGTTTTGGGAGAATGACCATTTTCACGTTTGTTCTTCCTATCCATGAACAAGGGATGTCTTTCCATTTTCTGAGGCCCTTTTCAATTTCTTTTTTTAGGGTATTATAGTTTCCCCTGAATAGATCTTTTACTTCCTTTGTTAGATAAATTCCTAAGTATTTCAATTTTTGGATGCTATTGTGAATAGTGTGTCTCCTCTTATTTCTCTTTCAGTGGTTTTGTTGCTAGTGTATAGGAATGCTATTGATTTTTGGGTGTTGACTTTGTATCCAGCTACATTACTGAATTTATTTATTATACCTAAAAGTCTCTCAATGGAGTTTTGGGGGTCTTCTATGTAGAGTACCATGCCATCTGCAAATAATGATAATTTGCCTTCTTCTTTGCCTATCCTTACTCCTTTTATTTATTTCTCTTGTCTAATTGCTCTAGCTAGTATTTCCAGCACTATATTAAATAGGAGTGGTGATAATGGATATCCTTTTCTTTTTCCTGATTTTAGAGTAAAGACTTTCAGTTTTGGCTGTTTAATATGATACTGGCTGTTGGTTTGTCATAGATGGCTTTTATCATATTGAGGTAAGACCATCCATTCCAATTTTCTGTAAGGTTTTTTATCATGAATAAGTATTAGACTTTATCAAAAGCTTTTTCTGCATCTATAGAAATTTTCATGTGGTTCTTATTTTTGGCTGTATTCATATGGTGGATTTAATTTATTGATTTGCACATGTTGAACCATCCCTGCATTCCTGGGATGAATCCCACTTGGTCATGGTGTATAGTCTTCTTGATGATTTGCTGAATTCTGTTTGCCAAAATTTTATTGAGAATTTTTGCATCTATTTCATTAGGGAGTTTGGCCTGGAGTTCTCTTTTTTTGTTATTTTTGGGTCTTTCTCATGTTTTGGTATTAGAGTAAGATTTGCTTCCAGCAATGAGTTAGGGAAAATTGCTTCCTTTTCAATTTCATTGGAGAATTTGAAGAGCATCCGCATTAAATCTTCTTTGAATTTCTTGTAGAATTCTGCGGTGAATCTGTCTGGACCTGGGCTTTTCTTTGTTGGTAAAGATTTAATTTCATTTTCAATTTTGTTAATTGAAACTGGGTTATTCAGTAGTTTAACATCTTCTTGACTCAGCTTTGGTAATTCATGTTTCTAGGAATGTGTCCATTTCTTCTGTGTTATCAAGCCTATGAGAGTAGAGGGTTTTGAAATAGGTATTGATTATCTTCTGTATTTCCACAGTGTCTATAATCATTTAACCCTTTTCATTCTTGTTGCATGAATTTCAGTTTTTTATTTCCTTTTTTAAATAAGTTTGGCTAGGGGCTTATCATTTTTATTTATTATTTCAAAGAATGAACTCTTTGATTCATTGATTCTTTGTATTGTTTTCTTAGTCTCTATTGCATTGATTTCTGCTCTGACCTTAATAATTTCCTCCCTTCTTTTGGCTTTGGGCTTGACTTGCTCTTCTTTTCAAGATGTTGAGGTATAGCATCAGGTTGTTTATTTGTGTTCATTCTTTTTTTCCTGATGTGGGAGTTCACCACAATAAATTTTCCTCTGAGGATTGCTTTTATTGTGTCCCACAGGTTCTAGTAAAATGTATTTTTATTTTTGTTTCTCTGTAAATATTGTTTAGTTTCTTCTTTAATTTCCTCTATGACCCATTGATTGTTCAGGAGTGCATTATTCAATTTCCATGTGCTTGTGGGGTTTTTGCAGTTTCTTTTTTCATTAATTTCTAGTTTCCTGGTGCTCTGATCCAATAACATGCATGGGATAATTTCAATTCTTTTGCATTTACTTAAGCACATTCTGTGGGCTAGTATATGGTCTATTTTAGAGAATGTTACATATACTTCTGAGAAGAATGTATATTCTGATGTTTTTGGATGGAACACTGTATACATCTACTAAGTCCATTTGTTCACAGATGTGATTTAGTTCTATTATTTATTTGCTGATTTTATGTCTAGTTGATCTTTCCCTTTGTGTCAATGGTGTGTTAAGGTCTCCTGTTATAATTGTGTTACTGCTTATTTGATTTTTCATTTCTATTAATATTTGTTTTATACAGATAGGTGATCCAGAATTTAGTGCATATATGTTTAAGATTGTTATCTCTTCCTCTTGAAGTTTTCCTCTAACTAGTATGTAGTGGCCTTCTTTATATCTTTTGATCATTCTTGGTTTGAAGTTCACATTGTCTGCAAACAGAATAGCTACTTCTACTTTTTTTGTGTGTGATCCTGTTGCATGGAATATTGTTTTCCATCCTTTAACTTTCAATCTATGAGCTTGCTTTTTGGTTAGATGGGTTTTTTTATATGCAGCATATGATTGGATGTTGTTTCTTGATCCATTCTGCCAATCTGTTTCTTTTAATCAGTGAATTGAGGCCATTTACATTAATGGTTATAACTGATATATATTGGTTTACTTTTGACATGTTATCTTTCTGCTGTTTATTCTTTACCTTTCTACTCTATTGTTTGCCTTGCTTAATGGTTTTTTTCCTATGTCTATATAGAATATCTTTCAGCATTCTTTGCAGGGTTGGTTTCTTAGTCATGAAGTTCTTCAGCTGTTCTTTGTCAAGGAAGCATTGTATTTCTCTATCCATTTTGAAGGACAATTTTGCAAGGTACATCAGTCTGAGTTGGAAGTTGTTTTCATTTAGGATCTGAAATACTTCACTCCATGCTCTTCTTGATTTCATTGTTTGTGTTAAGTCTGCTGTGATTCTGATAGGCTTTCCTTTATAGGTTATTTGTCTCTTCTCTTTAGCAGCTTTTAATATTCTGTTCTTATGTTGGATTTCTGGGATATTGATTATTATATGTCTGGGTGAAGTTTTATTTTGGTTATGGTTATTTGGAGTTCTATATGCTTCACTGATCTGTATGTCAGTTTCCATTCTCATGTTTGGGAAATTTTCAACTGTTACTTCTGTAAATAGTCTCTTGATATTGTTTGTGCTGTCACCTTCTTTTTGGTTTATACCTAGCATTCTTATGTTGTTTTTCTTTGCATCATCTTGCAGCTACTGAATTGTTATTTCCTGATTCCTCATTATTTTTAAAAGATCTCTCCTTTCCTGTTCACTAGTTGCAATCTTGTCTTCAAGGTCTGAAAATCTGTCTTCACTTTCGTTGAGGCAGTTTTGCCAACTCTTGATGGAATTTTTTATTTCCTGTATATCTCTTTGAATCTACTTCATAGATTCTTTTTTTTTTTTCTTAATTGTTCATATAGGGTTTCCATCTTTTTGCATTCTTCCTCTAATTTTTTTAACTATGTCTTCTTTAGATGTGTTCAGCATTTCTTTCATTACATTTATCATTTCTTCTTTTACCTGGGAGATTATTTCTGTTCTGAGTTCTTTTATAGCTTTCCAAATTTGTTTCTTTACTTCAGTTTGTGTCATTTCAGGAATTTTCAGTGTATGGCTTACATTTTCTTCTATGTCCATGTCTCCTAGGCTTGCTTGGGTGGGGCTGGAAGTTTGAGATTGAATTTTGCTCTTTCATTTTGTCATTTTCCTATATTTCTGGGTTTTGAGTGATGTTTCAAAGCTTCCCCCATGTGCTGCAAGTCACCTGGCCCACTTTTGGCTCCCAGGACAGAGTGCAGGCAACTGCTAGTTGCTTAGAGGTCACTAGGCATGGAATACTTAGACCCAGGGGCACCTCCCATGTATCCTCTGGTGATTTGGGATGCTGGGCATGGTCTTATCACCTGGGAGCAAGGTTCCAAGGCTTCCCTGTGCCCTGGGATTCAACCCATGTACATTCAGCTCCCAGGACTGAATTCAGGCCCCTGCTAGCCACTTGGAGTTCACTGGGCATGGCCCAGTTAGGCCCACATGGACCTCCTATGCATCCTCTGGTGATTTGGCACATGGGGTGCGGTCTTACCACTGAAAATGACTTTCCAAGGCTTCCCTGTGTGCTGGGATTCAACCAGCACACATTCAGCTCCTGGGACTGAATCCAAGCCCCTGCTAGCTGCTTGGAGGTCACTGGGCATGGTCCACTTAGGCCTGCAGGGACTTCCTATGCATCCTCTGGTGATTTGGGATACTGGACATGGTCTTACCACCTGGGAGTGATGTTCCAAGTCTTCCCTGTGCTGTGGGATTCAACATACACACATTCAGCCCCAAGGACTTCTTTGTTTATTTTTGTCCAGTTGATCTGTCTCTTTGTTGCAATGGGGTATTAAGGTCCTCCATTATAATTGTATCATTGTTTATTTTTCATGACTAATAATGTTTGTCTTATTTGGTTCATATATATTTATGGTTGTTTTCTCTTCAATACTCTCTGTAGGGTTGGTTGGGTGGTCATGAAGTTTTTCAATTGTTCTTCATCGTGAAAGGATCTTATTTCTCCAATGATGTTGAAAGATAGTTTTGCAGGTTTCATTCATCTGTGTTGGAAGTTGTTTTTTTCAGTACTTAAAATACTTCATGTTTTTCTTGACTTGATGTTTTCTGTTGAGAAGACTTCTGTGATTCTGATGGACTTTCCTTTGTAGGTGTTTTTTTTTCTTTTTTCTAATATTCTGTTCTCATACTGAATTTTTAGGATCTTGATTATTATATGTCAAGATGTAGATTTATTATACTTATAGATAATGGAGTTATATATGCCTTGCTTGTCAGTATGTTTGGTTCTGTACCCATGTTTGAAAATTTTTCTGCTATTACTTTTGCAAATAGTCTTTTTGTGTGATTTGTGTTGTCTCCTTTTTAGTTGACAGTATCACCTTTATATTGTTTCACTTTGTATCATCTTGCAGCTGTTGAATTGTTAGTTCTTGATTCCTTGTTATTAATTAGAGATCTTTCCTTTCATGATCACTAGCCACAATCTTATCTTGATGCTCTAAGAGTTTGTCTTCAATTTTTATGTGATTTTTCCAGCTTTTAATGGAATTCTTTATTTCCTGAATATCACCTTGAATCTATTCCACATATTCTAATTGTTTCCTGTATTGTTCATTCAAGGTCTTTATCATTTTTCAATGCTCCTCTTTTTTTAATCTGTATCTTGTTTGTATATACTCACCAATTCTTTTACTATGTTTATCATTTTTGTTTTTACCTGAGAGATTATTTTTTATCTGATTTCCTTTACCGCTTCCTGGAGTTATTTCTTTACTTCTGTTATCATTTCAGAATTTTCAGGTGGATGATTTCTAATCTCATCTATGTTTATCTCCCATACTAGGTCTAGATTGGCTGGTAGTTTGAGATTGCATTTTGCTCTTTCATTTTAGCATTTTCCTGTGTTTCTCTGACTCAGTTGGATACCCAGCCCTAGTTCCTTCCTGCACTGGAAGCCCACCTAGTAGTGGGCCACATGAGAGTTGCCAATGGCTGTGGCCTCTGGGTGTGGACTCCTGGCTCCTCAGGACTTCAGAGATGGTTCCTGGGTGTGAGAGCATCACTGGATGCAGACTTCTAATCTCCACAGTCTTCACTGAGAGTTCCTGGGAGACTGTGGGTTGCTTGGTGCAGACTCTCCATCCTCTCATGCCTGACCAAAGATTCTCAGATGACTACCAGTCACTGGGCACAGACTCCTGGTCTCTCTAGGCCTCAGAGATAGTTCCTGGATGTGGCTGGGTTGCTGGGTGCAGGCTCCCAAACTCCATAAGCCTCAGTGAGGGTACCTTGATGACTGTAGGTCACTATGTGCAGCTTCCCAGTCCTGAGGAGCCTCACCTACATTTCCAGGGCATGAGTGAGTCACTGGGCATAGATTCCCAGTGCCTGTGGGCCTCACTGTGGGTTCTTAGATGACCATTGGTCTCTGGGTTCAGAGTTCTAGTCCCTGAAGGCCTCAGAGATGTTTGTGCATGTGGGCAGATTTCTGGTTGCAACTTCCCAGTCCCCAGGAACTTCTTGTGTATGTAATTTTTTTATTTAGTTTTGAAATTGATTTCCAATTTAATTATACTATGATCAGATAATATGTATGGGATAATTTCAATTCCTCTGCATTTACCTCAGCAATTCCTACAAGCTAATATGTGGTGTATTTTGGAGAATGTCCCATGTTCAGTTAAAAGGAATGTATATTCTGATTTTATAGGGTGGAATACCCTGTAGACATCTACTAATTCTATTTGTTCAAAGGTTTTTTTTTTTAATTCTGATACTTCTTTGTTGATTTTTTTTAAATATCTGGTTAATCTATATGATTGTAAGAGTTGGGTATTAATATCATCCATTACAACTGGTGTGGTGCTTATTTGATTTGTTATGTCCATTCATACCTTTTATGTAGTTAGGTGCCCCAGAGATGTCTACATATATTTATAATTGCCCCAGAGTGTCCATATATATTTATAATTGTTATTTCTTCATTTTGGAATCTTCCTGCAACAAATATAGAGTGTGCCTCTTTGTCTCTTTTGATCAGTCCTGGTTTGACATTCACATTGCCTGTGAATAGAATAGCAACTCTTGCTTTTTTGTGGGGGGGATCCTGTTGCATGGAGTATTGTTTGCCATCCCTTGAGTTTGAGTCCATGAATTTCTTTTTTATTTAATTTCTTTTTGTTTCTTGAATGCAGCATATTGCTGGATCTTGCTTTTTAATTTATTCTGCCATTCTCTTTTGCTTAGTGAGATGAGTTCATTCACATTGATGGTTACAACTGATTTGCATTGGCTTATTTTTTCCATATTTTCCACATTGGTTCCCTGTCGTTCTCCTTTGTTTAGTTGCTTGTCCTGTTTTGTGGCTTCTTTTTGTTGGTGTTCTTGTGATTATGGTCATTTTGTCTTTCTAATATATGCTTCAGAGCATTCTTAAGAACTGGTTTGGTGGTCATGAATATCCTCAGGTGTTCTTGTGATGTAAATATCTTATTACTTCACCAATTTTGTAACAGAGTTTTGTGAAGTATATCAACTGGGTTGGACTTCATTTTTTTAAGGATTGAAATACCTAACTTGAAGCTGTACTTGATTCAAGAATTAGGGTTGAGATGTCTGCTGTGATTTTGATGGATATCCCTTTATAGGTGATTGATTTCTTTACCCTAACTGCTTTTAATATCTTTTCTTGTGCTTAGTTTCTGGAATATTGGTATAATTTTATTTGGGTCATGAAATCCTATTTGTATGTCATGTTTGTATGCATATTCTTTGTCCATGCTTGAGAATTTTTTTGCCATTATTTCTGTGAAGTTTTTTATGACATTTGCACTGCCTCCAGCTTTCCCATTGACCACTGTCAATCTTATGTTATTCTGTGCTTTATTTTGTAGCTCTTGGATTGATTTTTTCATGGTCTTTTGTTGTATTCAAGATATCTTTCTTTTCATGATTGCTAGCAACTCTGGTTTCAAGATCTGATATTCTATCCTATCCTTCATTCATTTTGTTACATATACATTCACTGGAGATATTAATCTCCAGAATTTCTGTCTGAATCTGTTTCATGGATTCCATTCTTGTCCTATTTTGGGAATTTGTGTTTTCCATCATTTTCCTAAGCTCTTCTATTCTTATATCTGTATTCACTTTAACATATTTAATTTTTAGAATCATTTCTTTTTGTGCCTGAGACATTTTTTGTCTATAACTGTCTCCAATTTTTTTCACTTCTGTTACTATTATCTACAAAAATTCCAGTGTATGGTTTCCAATTTCCTCTATCTCACTGTGCTATTGTCTTATCCTGAGTGGGATAGGGGTCTGAGAGTGTATTTTGCTTTTGCATCTTGTCATTTCCATTTTGTCTTCTTCATTTTATTTTGTATTCTGTCTTGATGCTTATGGATTTCTCATGGTATAAAACTCTATCAGTAGTATTGAGGTTCCCCTAGATTTCTGTTCTTCAGAGATGTCTTCTAGGTGTTTTTTATATCCATTCCCAGACCTACCTTCTCAATTTATAAAGGATGCAAAGTTACTGTTTTGCTCAGCACCCAGTCCTTTGTTACTGGGCTATAGTAATGATTATGACCCCCATACAATAACAGTGATGTCAAATGAGGGAGAAAAACTGATGATAAGATATATGACATCCTGGGTAAAGTTATCAACAGCAGTAGTTTGAAGTTCAGCTTAGCTACTGACAAACTGTGGTTACTGTTAACCTGACACCTTTAACCACAAGTTCAAATTTTAAATTTATATGACAAAATCCAACATGTACCATGCACCTATATGCAGTGGTTTTTACCTTTAGTGGGGTGGTTTTATCTTGTTGTGGTGTTGCAGAGGTTAAGACAGGCAGTAGACAAGTTCAAGTGGTGGATGAGGTCAAACACATAGAATCAAGGCTGGAAATCAAAAGATGATCACCCAAGTTTTGGGAAACTGAAGGACACAGGAGGGAAAGAATAAAAGAGGCAATGAATGAATATTGAAGTGGATCAGAAAGAGAATAGACAAAGTTCACACATTTGAAAGTTTAAATTAAACAGGTAGTTGAGGACAGAAAAAGAAGATCAGTAAAATAAAACTAAAAAGAAAGTAAAAAGCCAAAACAGTTAAAGAAAGGTAAGAAATCTAAACAGTTAAGAAAAGGAAGAAAGAGAAGAAAGAAAAACAAAATAACAAAGAGATCAGAAAAAAAGAGGAAAAAAATACCAAAAAACAAAAACAGAAGTAACTACAAAATACAAAACAAAATGTGATAAAATCCAATCAGACAGAAAAAGGATAGCCAATCAGACAAACAAGGAAGAATAAAAGTAGTAAAATTCCCCTGCTGTCCACAATTCTGTGGTACTGGTCAAGTCAGATCCCAGAAATGCAATGTGCATTCCAGCCAAATTTGCCATGGGATTTCTGCTGGGAATTGAGCTGATCTTGGCCTCTGGTTGTGGGGGCTGGGACTGGTCTTCTATTAGTGGAGTTCTCCAGAGCCCTTTGATATACAATGGCAGATCCACCCACTGATCTTCTGTGTCTATGCATAAAGAAGATCTCCACTGATTTGCCAACTAATGACTCCTCATTGCTGCTTCAGACACTTTCAAGTTGTTGATCTTACTGATTGCTCTGCCCACCTAGCCAAGTCTCCATGATCACTCTACTTTCCAAAGTCATGCCTGAACAGTTCTTTAGGAAATGAGAACTTCTCTATATTTACTCATTAGGAAAAGATTCCTGGTGTAAATTCAGGACAACCCAAACTATTTTTATTTATGACACAACTCAGATTAAAAGTGAAAGTATAATGCACTCTTAGTTTCTCAGAAATGGATTCAATATCAAACTAACTGCTCCAGAGGCCAGAGATTTAGCTCAGCAGTGTAATCACCTGCCTGGCAAGTGTGAGGTCATGAGTTCAATCTCCTGTGCCCCCCAAAAAAAGATAACACCTCCTTTCTCAGCACCATGTACAGGTATCAGCACTTACTTTTTGTTTGTAGGTCAGGCTTATCAAATATTTCTGGAGTTTTGTTTTGAGTGCTGGTTATGAGGAAGCTACGTTTCCTCCCTTTCCTGTTCACCTAGTTTGTAGTGCGTGGAATCATTATATCACTTCAAAAGTGTTTTCAGGTCAAAGTTATTCACAATTTAGTACATATATTTAGTTGTTTCAGTGATCTGTCTAAATATTTGTATTCCAAGGATAGATGAACTATAAATTTCTGGTGGAAATTTTTTTCTTTCTTTCCATTTTTTTCTTTCTTTCTTCTTCTTCTTTCTTTTCTTTTTTTATTTTTTCTTCCTTCCTTCTTTCCTTTCTCCCCTCTTTTCTTTCATCTTTCTTACTATACTGGGGTTTAAACTCAGTACTTTGCATGGTGACTTTTTTTATTTTCTGTGTTTGAGTGACAGTCTTGCTAAGTTGTCTAGGCTGTGTTGGAACTTGTGCTGTTCTGCCTCAGCCTTCTAGCCTGCTGGTATTTCAGGAAACTATTTTAATAAACTGATTTATACATGAAGAACTCCATGTAAATGCTCAACAGAACACGGCAACATGATCTCATTCACTCATCTGGGCTCACTGAGTCCCTTGCAAAATGGAGCCAAAATCTATGCATTAAAAAGACAACCCACAGTGTGTGTGTGTGTGTGTGTGTGTGTGTGTGTGTTTGTGTTCAGATGTACTGAATGCACAGCATTCTGCAGGATCGGAATGTATGTGAAAATTCACACAGTCCCCACCCTTACACAACTTACCATAGGGGGAGATCAACCTGCCTACTCCTAATGAGAGCCAAGGCCTGGAGAGGAGAGAAAGGGAGAAGTGCTGGATACCAAAAGGGAGCCGAGATGGCAGATGGGAATGCTGAAAACTTAACATTGAGGAATTCAGCTTGATGTCAGATATGTGGAATGTATTTAGCACTTTAAAACCTGGTCCAATAGTCACTCTTATTTATATTTAAATTTATTTTTAAACCATACCTAGCTTTCTTTTTATTCTACTAAATTCAGAATCATACCATAAATATCTATCTATTCTGTAAAATGAAAAAAAAAATTTTAAGACTGCAATGATTTCTTTTTCAGTCCATTGTTTATACTCCCATGACCAACCCATTTCTCTGACTGAAAACTAGGATCATTTCATGAAGTTTCACCAACATGAGAGGTGTATTGAGTATAGTGGGAATATGACTTTTAGCTACTATTTTTGTTCATTTCTTTCCTTTTGTAGCATAGATTGCTACTTTATTTATTCAAAACTGTATTATTATTAAAATTATTATTATTATTACATTATTATTTTACACAATGTTCCTAAATAGCTCAGACTAGCCTGGAAATTGTTATGTAATCCAGGGTGGCCTGAAAGCAGCAATTCTTTTTGGTAGTCTCCCATGAATGCTGAGATTATAGATTTGGGCTAAAACAACTCAATTTTTAAATTTCATACGAAGATTTGATGCTTTTCTATATTTTCATTAAAATTCAAACTTCATAATCAGTCTATTGATGCATTTATTTTTCTCTTTTCCTTTTAAATTGTGCCAAAGAAACATAATATTTACCATCATACCCTGTCCATGAATATGTCTGTGTGTTAAATATGTTCACATTTTAGAAAAACACAATGTAGGACTCCTTTACTTCATAAAACAGTGACTATCCTTACTGACCTAAATCTTCTCATTCTCCTACTCCAAAGTCCCCAGGAACCACTATTCCTTTCTGTTTTTACGAGTTTAAATATTTTATTCATATCTCTTAAATTTAAGTGTCAAATTGGCTGGGATAAGGATGCACAGAGAACTTATAAAACATCATCTCTGGATGTGTCTCTGAGTCCATTCTTAAGGGGTTTGGCATTTGAGTCAGTGAGCTGAACAAGCAAGATCTGCTTTCAGTTGGATGTGCATCAACAGGTCAGCTGAGGGCCTGGATAGGGAAAATAGATTATAGATGTCTTTTACCTGGAGCTGACATATATACTTTCCTACTCTTAGACAAGATAAATCCAGGTACTCAGGCTTTTGGACTTGGACAGAAACACTATACTGGTATAATAAGATTTTCAGCTTGTTGAAGGCCTCTCAAGCACTTTCTCAGCCTCCATAGCACAGGAGGAATTTCATTTGGAAAACATCATCAGAAAATAACTATATATAATCCTCTTTCTATGTCAGTAGAGATTACTGACTAACACTTATATAAGTAAATCATATAGTGGTTATCTTTTGTGACTGGCTGATTTCAGTTGGCATAAAGTATTTAAGATTTTTCCATTGTGTTTCTCAGATTTACATTTCTAAAAAAATTATCTGAGCTAGTTAACTTATAAAGCAGTGATGCTTATTTGCATAACTCACATTTTAGAGTTTCAGACTCAGGACTTATTTGTTTGGGCATTTTGTGAGATTCACATCATGACAGGTACACTCTTAGGGTAGATGTCCACATCTGGAGTCAGGAAATAGGAAAGGAGATTGATGGGGTCCCCAAATCCCTTTTGAGGGCATACACTGCGAGATCTAAGGAAATATCACAATGTCCAAGTACTGAAGGACTGCACAGGACCTTCCATTTGACCACTGTGTAGACTAAATCTGTCACACTCACTGTTTCACACACTAGTACAGGGATACCTATCCACACACTGTGATATATTGTGCCATAGTATTTCCTCTTTTTAAACATCTGAAAAATGTTCACCCATATTCATTTTGCACATATCGATTTACCACATTTTTTTCATTCATTCATTCATTCATTCATTTTATTCATTCATCTGTTAGGGGACATTTGGTTTCTTCAGCCTCTTATCTATGGTGAATAATGCTTCCATGAGACTGGGTACAAAAATAACTCTGCATATCCTCTTTTCAATTATTTGGGATATATACCAAAAAATAGAATTGCCACATCATGTGGTAATTCAGGGAGTCCCTGTATTGTATTCTATAGCAAAGAGGACTTTTCACATTAACACCTGCAGTGAAGAAAGCTTCAGTTTTCCCCATGTCTCTCTCTGATTTTATTGTTTTGTTTTCTATTTGTGATCTTTTTCTGACATACGAACACCTATGAGTTCAACATTTCCTTATTGATTGTTTCATGTGTCTATTAATGGTTCCATGTGCCGGATCGATGTAACAGGAAGCAGAATTCATCCTATGCCCTCACTGCACTTGCCAGAACACCTGGCTGCACTACATCCCAAGCTTTCTTGTAAGGGATGGCAGCAGATCTTTGAGTACTGGCTCAATGCAGGAGTTCTTTTGCCAATGGTCATTGCTAGAGAAACTAGCAGGTGACCAAGCACTAATTCAAAACCCTGAGGAAAATCAGTTGTGCCCTTATAATTTTAGATAAAAGAAAGAAATCAGGACTGATGTCTGATGGTTCTGTGGACATCTTGCAGATTCCTGTCAGTCCCCAAGAATCATTTTCAGTGAGACTTTGATCTTTCTATAAAAGGCATGATTTTATTTCAGCAGAACCACCCTGAACTGACAGAAATACTAGAGTGAGAGAGTTGCATAATTAAGATAGTTTCCTCACTATTTTAAATATCACAACAATGCTTGGAACTGATGATGATGGTGACTTCATACCTGGGTAGTCAACATGAGTGAGAAGTTCAAGGAACAAAGGGCACACAAGATGCCCAGTCCTCAAAGAGAAGAGAGCAGTAATTTCAGACAAGTGTGCATGTGCCTTCCTTGAGTTCCTTTGCCCTTAAATTTGTGTCCTTTATTGTGAGACCTATACAAACTGAGGGATACAATGAAAAGAAGGTAAACAGGGATCCTTGGGAAGTTCATTTCATAGATTTAATCATCCTACAGATGGGATTTATTGGTGGGTTTTGCATTTAGAATTAAAGATACAGTGATGAAGACAACCACACACTTGAGATCATGGGTCAATAGGCATTTTCAATTTCATAATTATATAAAATTCTATGGTAGAAGTGACCATATGGCCCAATGGCAGCACAGAGGGACTCCTCATGTAGTCTCAGTAAGTTACACAGAGGAAACCTCAAGGAAGAACAGATGTTGGCACATAGAGGGGCCATGGGAAGAAAGCATGCTGGGCTCCTTATGAAACCTCTGTAGATGTGAGGTTCAGAATCAAATGAACATGCCTGATTTGAAGAATTATGAGGAGCTCATTCTAGTTACAAGTCTTGATCACTCATTAGACAGCTGAAAAAAGATTCCTAAAATGTTAAGTTGATCCTAAAAAATGTTTATCTTCTAATGTTCTATTTTTAGAAACATGTAGCAGAGTGCATGCCTATAATCCCAGCACTCAGGGAGCTGAGGCAAGAGGATTGCTGTGAGTTCAAGGCTAGCCTTGGCTACAAAGTGAGTTCAAGGCCAGGTCAAACTGCATAGTGAAATCCTGTCTCAAACAGACAAAACAAAACAAAGAAAAAAACATAGAGCAGAATTTAGAGACCATTGTAAATAACATCTCAGAAGACATATCTGAACATACACCATGGAGCAGACTTTTAAGTCTCTATGGATAGGCTTTAATCAGAACATATTTAGGAGGCATGTCATGTACTTTCTAATTCTGTCACAATAGCAGACTGTGATATGGCAACTCTCTGTGCTGAGCTGACTTGTGCTATTTCTGTAGCATCAAACACTGTCATAGTGTCAGGGAAAGTTGCCCATCCATCTATTATCTAATTTATAATTTTAGTAATTACATATATATATATATTTTAAAAACCAACAAATTCATACAAATAAAAGCATAACAGGAGCTGCAAAGGTAATTATTCTTTCACTTCTCACTTCAACTATATAGGTATCTGTATAGTGAGGGAGTAGGAATGCATGTTGGAGCACAAGCTGATCATGGATCATGGTTTATTTGGAATTTTTCCAAATTCTATGGATAATGGTTTATTTGGAATTTTTCCATGAGTAAATAATACCATATGCATAGATCTATTCTTTTCTAAATTCTGTGACAGTAACCCTATACTCTTTCTGTAATTTTTTTTCTTTTTTTTTATTTAAAGAGAAAAAGTGAAACAGAAAGAGGGTAGAAATAATACAAAATTAAAACAAAAACAAGTAATAAATCACTAATTGATAATTAATATTTTCCTCTTAGAAGTAGTTGTTCAAGTTACAAAAGTAAAGCATACAAAGTAGACATTTAAACAGTGAGACTGCAATCAGTTCTGTTCATATATCCAGCAAAAACTTGTAATATGGTTATCAATCCTACACACTTAAACATACATGCAGTTATATCCTTTAGAGTACTTTCTTTTCCTCTCTTTTTTTTTTACAATAACTATAATCAATTCTCGTAAAACTGTTTAGAAGTTCTACACATGTATAAGTCTCTACATGTATACCTAGCCTTTCTGTATTAGAGGGAAAAACAAATCAAAACAAGTCAATAATACAAATTCCTAGAGAAACAAGAAATGAAAAGGACATATAAAACCACAATATTAGGTGATCTATGGTACTCACCATGATGTCTCCTGTTATTTTCAATAAAATTGTCTATATCATCAGGCATAGTATAATTAAACTTAGCAGTATATAGCACTATTAATAAAAACCAAACATTGGAGACATTATAGTACTTCAAAGGCAGTTAATAATCAAACCAGAATGGGTATCCTATTGAATCCTGCCATCCCGAGTAGTTGCCCCTACTCCCAGACTTGACACCCTCAAACATACTAGATTCAAATAAAATCAGTCAAGACAAAACAACGTTATAGCCAATCTTCTCTGTATCATCTCTGCTATGCTATTTTTCTGTCATTGTTGTTTACTTTTCTCCTTCATTCCACTGTCTTCCCCTTTATTTGAGGACTTTCTGCTATTGTTCCTGGAATCCTGGTGATTTTCTTCTCTCTCTCTCTCTCTCTCTCTCTCTCTCTCTCTCATGTCCTTCAGTATGTCCTTCAGTATTCTTTGCAGGGTTGGATTGGTTGCCACGAACTCCCCCAGTTCCTCTTTGTCATGGAAATATCTTGTCTCTCAATTAATTTTGAGAGACAGTTTTGCAGGGTACATCAATCTGGGTTGGAAGTTATTTTCTTTCAGGGCTTGGAATATTTTGCTCCAAGCTCTTCTTGATTTGATAGTTTGCATTGAGAAGTCCATTGGATTTTGATGAGTTTTCCTTTATAGGTAATCTGTTTCTTTTCTCTGACCAGTTTTAATATTCTGTTCTTGTGATGGATTTCTGGGATTCTGATTATTATATGTCTGGGTGTAGATCTGCTTTGGTTGTAGCTGGCTGGAGTTCTGTATGCCTCATATAGCTGAACATCATTTCTGTTTCCTATGCTTGGGAAGTTTTCCTTAATTATTTCTGTGAATAGCCTATTTATTTCATTTGTATTTGTCCCTGCTTCTTCATTCATATTTTTTATTCTTAAGTTATAAATCCTCTTGTCATCTTCTTGTCTTTGTATTGTTACTTCCTGGTTCCTTGTTATTTTTAAGAGATCCTTCCTTTCATGATCATACATTGCAAATCTATCTTCAAGTTTTGAAAGTCTGTCTTTAGTTACTGTTAAGAAGTGTTGCCAGCTTTCAATGGAGTTTTTAATTTCCTGATATTCTTTTTGGATCTGTTTCATATATTCCAGATTTCATTTATATTCTTCATCAAAGGCTTCTCTCCTTTCTCTGGGTTCCTCCATTCTTCCATTTGTTTCTTCTTGAGGAGTACCCAGCATTTCTTTTATTAATTTTCTTTTATCTTGCTTCCCCTGAGTTAGAATTTCAGATTTAAATTCATCGATGTGGTCATGGAAGTATTTCTTTATTTCTGACGAGGCCATGTCTGGTATTGCATGTTTGTTGCCCTCAATCTCCTCTGTATTTACCTCTCCTGGACTGATTTTCCCTGGGTCAGCAGTTGGAGGCTCTTTGTTTTTTCTCTGTCTTGTTATGTTTCTGGTTTCTTTCAGACAGGTGAAAGGTGGAGGTCTCAGGACCTTTTCCTATTGCTTACAGTTTTTCTGCAATATACTGGGTAGGGAAGTGCTGCCCTCTCCTGTTTGTTGTCGATCTGTGAGGTACACACAGGGGTGATGTAGGCCAGCCCCTCCCCTCTAAGCCAGTCAACCAGTGAGTTTCTTCAGCATGTTAGTTGGTGCCCTGCAGATGTCACAGGTTCGGGACAGCCTCATCCCTGGCTATTGGGTCCCAGGCAGAACTCACCAACCCACTTTGGGCCAGGATCCGATGACTGATACTGCCTCAGTTGTTGATTGAAGCCTGTCCTGCCCAAATCCAATATGTCATCTAGCCATTCATCCCGCTCTGGGGAATCCAGTTCCCAGCACTCATCAAAGTCCATGCAGCTCCATTCACCAGTTCCACTCCCTGTTTCAGTGCCTCCTCCTGCCATGGGTGTTGAGCTCACTAACCCTTGCTCTTGGCAGGGCTGTGACCTCAGCTTGATCATGAGTCACCCAACTCTAAGATGCGCCCAGTATAGTGACTGCATTGTGCCCAACTCCAGCCCTCCATCCACGCTTCTTCTTTTTTAATTATTTTTTTTCTTTTTCCTCAGTTTTTTCCTGGGTCATGAGAATTCCTCTCTTTTGTCTGGTCTTCTCCATGGTGTTAGATTCTAGCATCTGAGTTGTTTTTCTCAGAGAGGCTCTCTATTGTGCTATCAATTGGCCATCTTGGATCTGACTAACATGTAATAGTTTTATGCTCAAGCTATGAGGTTGGGCTTGGAGAATAGGAAGGTTCATTTTCAGCCATATCTAAATACTGCTGAACTAGCCTTGGCTTGTACAGTAATTTATACTAGATTAATGTACAGGGATAGTCCTCAGGGAAATCTGAAGATAATCCATGTGACTTTGCAAGGGACCTGTGCTCTTGGGATGCGTGAGGACAACGGGAATCTGTAGTATTAGTGCTAGGATTAAACTCAGTCTGGGTGGATTCCCTGTGAGCACTGAGAAGGCTTTTCTCCCATGATCTGAGTTTTGATCTAGGCCTTGTTAATGTTTATATCTACAAGTGAACAGCAGTAAGGAAACAAGATGACAAGGGGACACAAGGAAAGCCTCCCCCTTGATTTAGAAGAATTTGTTTGCAAAAGATGTCACTTTAAAAAAGTAAAGGTTATTCTTTCAATTTTACTTTTTGGATCCTTCTTTTAGAGTTAGAAAAGCACTATTTAGGTTTTGAAAAACTTTAGGTGACAGGAACAATTAAACTTTTCAAACAAAACAAAACAAAACATGCAAATTTATGGGAAATTCGAGGGGTTTTCATCTGCTTTTCCACTCTTTAAATTCCTGTAAACTTAAATAATTTCTCACAGCTTTCTGTTTTATCATCTTTGGATAGAGTGCCAACTTTTTCCTTGACACATTTCTGAATTACAAATATTCCCATATAATTTAGAAGAAAACAAAACTTGCTGGTACATAGTAGAAGCTGGAAGTTAATAGTGATGGTCATAAATTGCCTTCCTTCAATATTTCATACTGTACACAATGATTTTAGTTTAAACTCATGCTTCCAACAATAAAAACAGGGACAAATTAGCAGTATTTGCAGTAAGCAAGTAATACAGGGAGCTCATAATGTTACTGCCATCAAATAGTAATGTTTTGTTGGTAGAGAGTAATTAAAGAAAGTAAACTGACAATCAAGAAATGGCCATATACATATCCCACAAATGCCTGCCAACAGTTTTGGATGCAGTATTTTAAAATGAGGATAACAGAGACATTTTATTCTTAAAATGCCAACAGATATTGCCAACAAATCTAAATTTTTTACCTGTTACTATTAACCATGTCCTCTTTTGGGTTGGCGTCTCTTTATAAAATCCACCAATGTTTAATCTAACCTCCATGACACTTTCACCTACCCTCTATAAAACTATTGAGTGATCACCATTTAAAAGATTTATTGGGTCAATCATGTATCTCTTATTTTTCCTTTACAAATAAAGACCTAAATTAATAAGCACAACTTCAATGTAGAATTTATTTTGTAAACAAGCTATCAGGTCTCAGGGGCTTACTCAAAAGAGTGAGTCTTTCGTTGGCCTCATTTCTTGAGAAATTACTTTCTCTCTCTAGAAAATTAAGCAATAACAATATCAATAGATATCAATGTCATTGGCATATAACAATATGATCATATCAATCAGATAAAAATGCCTATTCTTTATGATATTTTTCATATTTTTGGTACCTGCACCTTTATGTGTATTTTAAAGTTTTTAATGTTTCATTTTATAATTTTTTATTTAAAATCTTAGATCATTTTAAGAATGATGAGGTCTTTAATGTTCTAGCAATTCAACACAAGAGTTCAAAGCTGAAAACATGTTTGTGGTTACTGAAAGAAGGGGACATAAGCTTTCTGAGCTAAAAAATGTTCATGAGGGCTGGGGATTTAGCTCAGTGGCATAAGCACCTCCCTTGCAAGCGGGCAGTCATGAGTTCGATCCCCGGTACAAAAAAAAAAAAAAAAAAAGTTCATGAATATTTTATTAATCTAACTAACTTCAAGTCAAGTAAGCACAAGGACTACTCTGCTCATTTTTGCACTTCAGGAACAAAGCA
The DNA here is from genome assembly GCA_004027455.1 of Hydrochoerus hydrochaeris. Lineage (NCBI taxonomy): Eukaryota > Metazoa > Chordata > Mammalia > Rodentia > Hydrochaeridae > Hydrochoerus > Hydrochoerus hydrochaeris. The sequence continues at coordinate 64,025 of PVLA01006924.1, forward strand.
ATCTTGTTAGTATTATGAAATATCTGCACAGAAAACAAAACCAGAATTATCGTAGAGTACACTGTAATTAACTTCCAACTACAAAATAAGAGAAAAGTCTAGATATGGAGAGAGGATACTTTTAGTGAAACTTAGTGAAAAAAAAATTTCCTTCTTGTTGATAGGGCCTGGCATATGTCACACCCTTATATCTTGAAGAAAGCTTAACTTAACCAGAAGTGCAATTGAATTAGCAGTATCTTCAGCATAAGTTATTTCATCCAATACTTTTTTTTTTTCAAAAATGGCAAGCTTCAATAAGAATAAATAATGTCAGGGTAATTGTAAATGAAATTTTTGATTGAAGTATCATTTGTAAAGCAGGGAAAATTTTTCTTTCTGCACAATTTTAAGATATCACATACAGATTCTGCAAACTGGTGCTGGTTTTCAATTTTTCCTGCACACAGATTCAGAATTTTAAATATCTGTGCTAAATCCCTTAATGGAAATCCATTCTGATAACACTGCACCAGTCTTGACAGATTTAAGTTGGTTTTCTTCTAAATCACCTTTATCATTTTCTTCAAGGAGTTTGATGATGTGATTAAGGTCCATAGGCTTGAATACACCCTGATACTGAGTTGTGCCTGTTCACTGCCACCGTCCGGGCCTCTACTGCCGCAACTTGCAGCATGTCTTCTCAGGCGGCATCTCTAGGTCCTCAGTCACCACAGCAATCACAGGAATGTGGCAGGGGCTGCTAGACTTGGTCCTGCAGTGGGGATCCTGGCCCTCGTCCATTGCAGCAGCCCCCTCCCCCACCGTAGGCATGGCAGACTGGGGCTAAAGGCTGCCACCAGATGGGAAGGCAGCCAGAGGACCGCTAGAGTCGCGAGAGGCCTTAGGGGTCTGGCTGTGGCCTTGGCCTCCACGAAACAACCCGCATGGTGTTGCCGCAACCCACCCAGCCCCGAAACGCGGGAACCGGAGCAACAAGCGCTCTCTTTCTGTAATTTTGCACTTAAGATACACCTTGGAGATGTTCTCATATTAAAATCATATATTACTATCTGATACTAATATGTTATATTAATGTCTCTCATATTAATACTAACGAGAGATTCCTCTTTCATTTTAGTGATGGTAAAGTATTCCTGTGAAAGTATGTCACCAGATGTACTTACCAATAATTAACAGAGGAAATTTAAAGTGATATCCATTGTTTTTTAATTATAATGACCTTCAACAAATATACCGTTGAAAATGACATTTTCAATCTGGGTAAATCCATAAGAGAAATCTCTAGCATGGAAATGCTAGATCACAGGTATATGCATTTTAATTTTTGATGTATAACTGCAACAGTTTATGCTCTCACTAGCAATATCAGAGACTGTTAATTTCTCTGAATCCCTGGCCAGCTCTGGGTCCTGTCGAGACCATTTTTCTTGCCCTTAATAAAGATGAAACAATAATTTCATAGATTACTGTATACCGCTTTTATTATGACACAGTTGAAACATTTTTCACATATGTTTATTTAAAAAATGGTTGTTGGTCTTTTCTCAGAAGAGCTCACTGTAAATTATCATTATGATTAAAATATAATTTGCTAATGTTTTCATCATGCCACTGACTTTTGCTTTACCCAAATCTTTGGTGGAAATAATTTCTTTATTTTCTTACTCATTTTCCAGTTCTTTGAATTAATTCATTCAATTAAAATTACCTTTGTTTTCTAGATGACTCTGGTATTCTTTGATTCTTGCTTCCTATTTTAATTTTGTCTTGAATAAAACTGGTATGATATAGACTTTTAAAAGAGCCATAGTCTCATATTATTAAAATTAAAGATTCTCATTTTATTATTTCCTTGCCAGGAATTCTGCCTGTTTCATTTTTAACTGAGTATTTTCCTTACTACATGGGAGAAAAATGTATTAGACCCAGGAAACACTGCTTCAAAAACACAGACAACCGTATCAAGGACCGGTGACAAACAAGATTTCTTGTGTTGAGTTTTTTCAATTTCTTCTTTTAGTTGATGTATGTCTCTACTTAATGCTTTAGATATCTTTTCAAAACCATCCCTCAGTAGTTCTTCTTGGACCTATAAGTTGAAGAATTCATTAAAAAAATCCTCAATTATTAGAATTTGGCATCTAATAACTACAGAAGTTAAGCACACGTATCTCTTCAACTTTAGAATGTTCTTTGCTATTTCTAGATGTTGATGCTGACATGGAGCATGTCTAAGGTTTATGAGAGATTTCCCCAGTGTGATCCCACTGGAGTTCGCATGAGTTTGGTTCCTGCACGAATAATGCCCTTTGGCAGAGAGTGCAAGCTGAATTCTCACAGAGGTGCAATACTCATGTTCAGCTGACAAAATATGGGGAATTCTGACTTTGTGAGGAACACTGGTCATCAAGTGCCAGTTTGGGACAAGGTCTCATTTTACTTTACAGAGTGAATCATGCAGATGCTGAAACCAATGGAGGACTTTCTGAACTATTACCACCCTCCGTCTTATATCAGAACCAACCTAATATATTCAGGTCAAATAGATCTGCTTCAGATCTCTTTGATGGTTGTACAAAGAATCCTAAAGACTTGTAGTTCTATTTATATGGAACACATGAAGACCATCCTATAATCTCAACAAAAAGTCACTCCAAACCCTGGGGGACAATATTTGTACCTTCCAAAGCCTGACACTACAGAGGTACTGAATCCCTGTAGGTTCACAGGTTACCTGAGGGTTTAGTGAAACATTTACCTTTTGGATTTCCCTGGAAATTACAACTGGAATCACATCTATACTTAAAATTTCAGTCTTTTCTTCCTCAGGCACTGGCAGGCCTCATCCAGACTCACCTTCAGCTTGTGCTCCAACATGCATTTCTGCTCCCTCAGAATGTTCTCCCTGTCCCTCTTCATCTTCTCCTTTAGCTGAGCCACGTTTTCTCTGAAGCTTCTTTCCAGAGCCTCCATCATTTGCTGCTGCTCTTCACTTTTCTGCCTTTGCAGTTCCTCTTCCTTCTCAGCCACCTCCTTCTTGGCCCTCTCAGCTACTCCCCAAAGATTTTAGAGAAAGAAGGAACAACAGTCAGGTCTGCACTCTAATCTCTTGAGCTCAGAGATCAAACTGATTTTGAAAATGACCAAGGGAAAAAGTCTCTGAATTCATCCTTTATCCATGCCAGAGGGTCAGCATTCTGAATGCTATGGAAAGGCACTGATTGGCTGGGTGTGAACCCCAACTCCCTTTACTGTTGTCAGATTTACCAGAATATCCTCATTAGTGAAATAAAGACTCACATTAGTAAATATCACTGTAGGATAGGAAGCTCCTTATTTCAAGAAGATTTTCCTTTCCAGTTAGCCAGGGGGTTTGCAGCAAACTACTCGCCCAATCTAAGATGTGACCACTCCCCATACCTGGTACTTCCTTCTCTCTATCAGTAAGGGCTTTGTCAGATTGCAGAATGGACTTTTCTACCATAACCTGAGATTGCAGGAAGCTCTGGAGAACCTCATTTGCCTAGGAACCAAGAAGAAACAAAATTAGAACTTGAAGGAACTGTAGGCAAAGATTTAATCTTCTGATGAGAAAATTATTATTCAGTGCAACTATAAATCTGACTCTGTAAATTTTCCCACCTTCTTAGGATCTCATAAAGATTCCTTTCCTTCTGTGGTCACAGCAAAAATTCCAAGCTCTTTAGTGACACAGGGAAACCCTCTATAACACCTTCCTCCCCAGCCCTCTAGCCTCCTCTCATTAATTCTGCCCACCAGCCACCCCAAGTTATAGCTCTGCTCAGATTTATGTGCAGCCCTTCAAACACATAGCTTCCATAATTTGTGATATTTGTATATGCCTTTCCTTGTGTCTGGATGGTGTTTTAGGCTTTCCTAACTAGATAATATCTGTAGATATTGCGCCTTTTTTCCTCTCCCTCCTGGATCAGGAATATTTCTAAGATGCCTTCTGAGATTTTTCAGGTTTGTTGAGGTGTAAGTGAAAAAATAATTGACTACATTTAAGGTACATAACATTATGTTTTGAAATATGCATACATTATTAAATGATTACTATAATCAATCTAATTTATATATCCTTCACCTTATATGGTTACATTTTGTTGTTAGAATACTTTAGATGTACTTTCTTAGTAGCTTTCAGCCATGTATTCAATTATTTTAACTGTAGCCACCATGCTGCACATAGGTTTACAGAAATATCTCACTTTATAATTATATGTTTATACCTATTGATCAATATTTCTCCCCTCCCCCAACCCCCAGTAATCACCAGTCTACTGTATGTCAATAGGAGTTTGACCTTGGGCTTTAGTTTGTGTAGCTAATGTTGGATGTCTATCTACATCTTGCTTATTTCACTTAGCATAATATTCTCAGGCTTCATCCATAGAAAACAGTATAAAGATTCCTTATCCATGTCACCACAATCAACAAGACTTTGTTAAGTCTAAATAATATTCCACCATATCTATATAATAATCAAACATCATGGTACTGGTATAAAAAGACACATAGCACAACAGAACAGGAAAGCCAGGGAAGAATGAATGTAGACCTGAAAGCTTACATAAAATAAAATTAAACATGAGGCCCAGTACTGTAAAACTCTTTTAAAAATATAGGAAAAAATCTCTTTGGCAATCAGCTTTTGGATTTGATACCCAAAGCTCAGGTAAAAAAACGCAAAAATAAAATGGGATGACATCAAACTAAACAGTTCATGCACAGCAAAGGAAATGATCAACAAATGAGAAGGCAACATATAGAATTGGAAAAACCTTTGTAAAACACACATACTGAGAAGGGGTTAGTAACCAAAGTACCTATGGAATTTACACAACTCAACAAAATAACAAAAATTCTGATTTTTAAATGGACTAAGAACCTACATAGACATACTTCAAAAAAAGAAATTCAGGCTGCCATTAAGAAAACAACTGATAACAAATGTTGGTGAGGCTGCAGGGGGAAAAGGAACTCTTCCCCACTGTTGATGGGAATGCAGACTGGTACAACCACTATGGAAATCAGTATGGGGATTCCTCAAAAAACTAGGGTTGGAAGTTCCATTCAATCCAGCTATTCCCCTCCTGGGTATTTTCCCAGAAAAATTGAAAAGGTCATGTCACAGAGATATATGTGCACCCATGTTCACAGCAGCACAATTTGTGATAGCTAAATCTTGGAAATAACCAAAATGCCCATCAACTGCAGAGTGGATGAAAAAGATGTGGTATTTTTATACAATGGAACACTACTCAGCTATAAAAATGGATGATATTGAGGTCTTTATCAGTAGATGGAGGCAACTTGAGAACATCCTCATTAGTGAAATAAAGACTCACATTAGTAAATATCACATTGTCTCTCTCATATAAAAAATAATAAGAATGGACAGAATAATGGTATCCAAAAAGTATAACAGATATAAAAGTATAATAGATATAATAGATATTGTAAAAGAGAAAGGTGAGGAAATTGCTCTAAAGGATATAATGGTATGTATAGTGTGTAAAATAGATGACTATATTACTGAACTTTTGTTAGACCATTGAACAGAAGAGTTTATATTGCCAATGTTTGTCTAGCCACTTTTTATGCTTTGATTTTGTAACTTTAACAACTATTGTTAACAATATGTAATGTATCAACTAGCAATTTTATGATGTTAATTTTTTTGAACTCTGTATTCTACTTTTCTTCTTGTTTTTTCTATTTTGTCTTTTTTAAATTTTCTTTTCTTTCTTTCTTAAAATAAAAAAAGAAAAAATTCAAATGACCAACAGGTATTTGTAAAGGTGTTCAACATCACTAATCATCACTGAAATACAAATCAAACCTTAGTGAGATATCACCTCACACCTGTTGGACATAAATCCAAAAATAACATGTTTTTGAGGATTGCCAAAAAGAGGACTTTTGCAGAACTCTTGGTGGAATGTAACTTTGTACAGCCTCAATGGACAACAGTATGTGGAATTTTAAAAGAAAAAATTCCAAGTCTCTAACAGCTGCCCTATCAGCTCTACCATTTGGTTGGTGTGCAATCTTAGGCAACTTATTTTGTCCTCTGTGGATCACATTTTTCTGCTGCATAAGTATGGGAGACAATGGTACCTAGTTTGTGTTATTCTGAGAACTAAATTGGTAATCCAACAAAATCACCTGAAAGTACAATGTACCTGGTATCAAAAGGAGCTGCTCAATTTCTCTTAGCTCCATGGGTACTATTGGTACATTTCAGGTATTGTAAGTGTACAATGACCTGTATGACACCAACTGAATAGTATTCTGTCCCTCTGAAGTACAATCAGCTTATGGAGAAGAAAGTAATTGCCTTAATATTACATCTCCCACACTTAGCCCAAAAACTAACCATTCTTTTGATAAATAAATGACACAGTTTGTTTCACCTGAATTATTGGTTTAATATTCTCTTTGGGAATAACTAGGTCTGGCATATTTAAGAGTATCTAATTGACAGTAGATATAAAAATGAAAAATGTCAACATATTGCTATGGTCTGGTTAAGTTTTACAAATGGTGCTGTCGTCTTACGTTTTCAGAAGGAGCAGCAAGGACTTTCTGACTCTACCCTGCCGGCCATCCCCACCCCACCTCTTTACTCCTCACCTTAACGCCTTTCCTGGGCACGTGCTGGTAGCCCTCTTCAACCTTCCTTTTTGCTTCTAAATAGAGACTGTGGCCTCCAGGAACAGAGAAAATTCCTTCTGAAATGTTTTGCATCAGGGGCCCTGAGAGCTGCTCCAGCTTATCCTGGCAGTATTTGCTAGATGCTGCTTCATTCTGCAGCAAGAAATCTTCCTTCTTTCTCTCCATGGTGCTCTGCCAATAAAATGTAGGGAAACAATATAAGGAAGCTCTTACAAGGAAAGGGTAACTAAAACTCTCTTTGTCAAACAGCAACACACTACCAAGAAAACAAAAAAGGAAAAAACCAAAATAACAAATCTGACTTCTTCAGTGTGGATTTGCACACAGAAAAGAGCTAAGAGACTTGCTTTAGTACTAATTCACATCAATTGCATGTGACTTCTGCAAAGTATCTTGGAGTCAGACTCAGTATATGTAAAATGCTGAAGTTGGAAGACAAATTTTATGACTTATTCCACTATAGTAAAATTAGCAAGGACCCTAACTCTACCAATGACTAAAAATGTTAAATTCTGAATGGAAGTAAAAAATCAGACAATGTGGGTTTCTGTGGATGAAAATATATAATTGACAAACTAACTCTCCAGGAAAGACTTCCACGCACTGTGAACACAATTTTGAACCCCTCATGAATGCTCCTCAGTGACAACTTGAGAGTGTGAGGATACAGGAACATGTATTTTTCATTTATCAATCATTGTAAATCAAAATCTAGCTAGATTTCCTCAACAAGAACTAAAATTTTCATTACTTTCAGATTAGTACTAGAGAATGAAAGGCAACTTTCAGGGACAGTGCCTCTGTTCAGCAGAATTAAGATGTTTCAGGAGAGTTCTCTTCCTGAACCACTTCTTGACCTGTGAATAGGATGGTATTAAATCTATGATTACATGATATTATAGGTCACAATGTTCTTTAAGAAATGGAGAGCACCTGTTGGGTATTAGCTAATCACAAGTGTCCTTCAAAGGCAGTTTTATCTGGCTTTAGCTGAAAAGAAAACCTGAAAGTCTAGAAACAAAGATGTGGAAAGGGCTTCCACAAAGCCTCTAGATGAGGACTGAACCCATGTGACACCTGGTGTTCAGCTTAAGAAGGAAGCAGAGCACTCATCCACCTTTGCAAAGATCCACAAGAGAACTATGATCTAATAGATGCATAATGTTGTTTTCAGATGCTAAGCACATGATAATTTGTTTTAAGGCAATAGGAAATTGAGTGTCATCTTTCTGGGAGCACTATAACCTGAAGAGCCCTGTTAGCCACAAAAACCAGGTTCTTTTTATGATGAGTTGGATGCAAACCAATCAAGAGTCAAGAGTGTGGAATCTAGGTCTCCTTCCAGAAGGGTGTGTCTGAGAAGGGATAAATGCTAACGTGTATTACCACCAGCTGCTTCAGAAATTTCCAATTTTCATCCTTGAAGGAGCGCTCCATGAAGACCGCGATGGCCTCCTTCTCGCAGGCCGCGTGCTCGTCCAGCAGCTCCCGGAGCGAGTCTGTGGGGAGCCGCAGGCGCTGGGCCATCTGCTCGCTGTAGTGGTCAGTTGCCTTCTGCACGGCGGCTGCGTTCTCAAGCTGGGCCAGAGTGGTCACTGCACTCTCCAGGCAAGGCACTGCCCCACTGTTGATGGCCTTCACGTAGGTCTCCACCAGAACCCCCAGCCCTGAATGATCCACAAATTTTAGTGTATAAATAGGAAAGTTTTAATTCAATGGAACCTAAGATTCTGAAACTATACTTTCTGATCTGTCTCTTTCTCTCTCTCTCTCTCTCACACATTTGCATTGCTACCTTACTTACCTCCTTTTATCAATACCTTCACACTTCTACTAACTGTTGTAGCTTACCATAACTAGTTCCAACTTGTGCCCAGTATTGACTCAGAAAAGTGAAAAATTACTCAAGGTAAAAGTCCCATGAGAAAAGCAAAATGAGGTGTACTCACAAGACAAAAATTAATTTGCTCAACAAAGAAGCAGGATACAGGTGTCAACCAAAAATTAATGTAAGATTCTAGCTAAATTATTTCCAACAGGATGTCTTTTTGTGGTTTTCTATTTTTAAAGCTCCATAACTTTCTAGTTCAGTGCCACTCGTTGGACCCTGAAACAAGAGTCTCTATGCAAGTAGTTGCTGAGCTCAGCTAATAAAATTCCAAATTTATCAATTTGTCTGCTTGGATTCCTATATTGTTCATGAGCAGCATTTTGGGGCCTGCATGGGATCACAGCATTTTGGGGCCTGCATGGGATCCCTATTTAGGGATTTATAGGATCCAAGCCTCTCTTTGAGGCAAATTATTCTTTAGGGGGACTGTCAAGAGATGTTCCTTGCCCCCAAAGAATATCTTCACGTCAAAGAGAAACCAAAACCAAAACCCTGGACACTAACTAATTCAGAGCAAGCAGTTCAGATCCTTACCAGTAAGACTGGTTTAGTTTTTCAGGTGCCCCTTGGGGTCCTAGAGATGTTGGATATAACATTATAGTCTCCAGGACCAAAAGGTTTGCCTGGATCAAATTAGTTCCTAGTGTCAGTTTACAGACTGACTTAGTCTCTGTCTTTGTCTTGTTAATCTTGTTTGTCAGTGGTTTAGTGTCTGTTATTCATCTGTTATTCATGTGATTGGGTCAGTCTTCTCCTGCCTATTTGTTGCCCCTGCAGTATGTCCCCATTTTCAGGTATTTTTCTAGAGAGCTTCTTCTTACAGCAAACTACTATTTTCGAGGCCTCTAACCTCTCTGTGTCAGCAGGCCCATCTCAACTCTTTGAAAAGCAACAGTGTTATCCCTGCAGCTACCACTGCTGCTGCCACCATGGCACCCCATCTGGCAGGGTCCCCTGGTGAGAGGGGGTTACTCACCCCCACTCACCCTATCCAAGGTAAGGAGGCTCTCCATATGGTTTTTCCATACACTTTGGAGTGTTATAAAAACAGCTGCTCAGAAGCCAACTAATTTGTCTAAGCAGAGATAAGTTAGGGACCTGAAGCGGCTCCATCCACATTCTTGAGAGCTTCCTAGAGGCATATCATATTTATACACTTATTGACCTGGAAGCATTGGAGACAAACCTGCCTTAAATATCATGTTTGTCACCCAGTTAGCCCCAGATATTACAAAAAGATTAGAAGGACACTCTCAGAATTAGTGGAGGTACCCAAAAGGTCTTCAATAACAAACAAGATTCACAGGACTTGAACATCCTAAAAATCCCTTTCCCAAAGACTAAATGCAAAGTTTAAAAGTTTCTAGGGGTTTTGGGCTACTGCTGGTGTGGATCCTGGGTTTTGCCAACATGGCTCAACCACTCTACACTTCTACTAGAGGGGATCCATCTGGAACTTTAACCTGGACTGAGCTACAGGAACAAGCTCTCCCTGAAACTTTCCAATTACATGTAGCTGAGAGCTATGGGGTCACAAAAGGGGTCTTAACCCAGTACCTTTGGATCCTGGAAGAGGTCTGTCACCTATCTTTCCCAGCAATTAAACCCCATGGCTGTAGGGTGGCCAAATTGCCTATAGATAATTACAGCTACCACAACCAAGGAAGCCTCTAAGTTGACTTTTGGCCAGAGACTCCAGATAGTGGCCCCACATACTGTGGAGTCACTGTTGCAGTTGCCTCCTGATAGATGGCTTTCCAACACTTGCATTGTCCAGTACCAAACCCTTCTACCAGATCCTGACCACATCAAGTTCCTGTCTACCTTTGCCCTCAATCCAATGACTCTCCTGCCAGATGATGATCCCTCAATGCCAACATTATTGACTCAGTCTCAAGCCTATGAGCTGACCTGACTGATGTCCCACTTGCCCAGCCTGAAACCATCCTTTTCATAGATGGCAACAGTTAGCTCCACCAAGGTTCTCAAGTGACAGGAGCTTCAGTGACCACCAAAACCGAGGTAATATGGGCCCAAACTTTAGGGTTGGGAAATTAGATTCAGTAGCCAGAACTGATAGCCCTTACATAAGCCCTAACATGGGGACAAAATAAATCTATAAACATATACAAATAGTCAGTACACTTTTGCTACCATGCATATTCATGGAGCCATTTATCAGGAAAGAGGACTATTAACCTCAACAGAAACAAAGATCAAGAATGTCCCTAAGATATTAGACCTCTTGGCTGCCATTTGGTTGCCTCTAAAGGTTGCCATTATACATTATTTGGGGCACCAACAAGAAGACATCCCAATAGCTCATGGAAATGCCCTCACTGAAAAGACAGCCAAAGAGGTAGCACTAAAATCAGTGGGGCCTATAATACTCCTCCCAGCTTGCCTGATACCTAGGCTACTTGTCAACTTATTCAGATTCAGACTAGAGACAAGCCAAGAGCTTAGCAGCCCAGCTTTCTCTGGAAGGCTGGCAGAACTTACCAGACAGGCAAATTATCATCTCAGAATTATTGGATCCCAAGCTCATCCAGGAGACCCATCAGACCACTCACCGTGGAAAACCAAATTGGCCAAGTTATCTTGCCTGACTAAAGAGTTCAAACAAAAATGCCCACAATGTCTTCAGGCAAACCCTAAGCTGGCCACCACTGATGTTCAATAGAGACAATGATGACTTGCCTCTGGAGGCCACTGGGAGGTAGATTTTACAAAATGAGCCCAGGAAGAGGGGGACATAAAATCTCTTAGTTCTCACAGACACATTCACTGGGCGAATCGAAGGATTCACCACTCGGACTGAATCAGCTCTCATTCAAACTAAGAAACTCCTCTATGAGATAGTGCCTTGATTCAGTTTGCCCACCTCCCTGGGGTCTGACAATGGCCCAGCTTTCATAGCTCAGATCACTCAAAAGTTAGCTGCAGTTTTAGAAATCAATTGGAAATTACATTGTGTCTAATGGCCTCAAAGTTCAGGCCAAGTAGAGAAAATGAACAGAACCATAAAAGGAAACTATTTGAAAACTGACTCTTGAGATGGGCAAAACCTGGGCTAAGTTTCCTTCCTTTTGCCCTTCTATGTGCATGATGTACCCTACATTCAAGAAATTACTGCTTTTGAGGCCATGTATGGCCAACTGTCCCCTTATCCCCCATATTCAAGATGATAAATTGGCTTCTGTCACTAATGGGGAGCTCGTTAAATCCTTACAGGCCCTCCAGCCCCTTCTGCACTCAATCCACCACTTGTTCAACAGCCACCAGACTGTTCTCGAAAGGGCTGATGACCCCCTAGCAGCCCAACTTGGTAATCAAATCTACATCAACAGAAAGGACCCTATCCCACAGCTGTCAAGGTCACCAGAGCCATTGTATTCATCACTCCTACTTCAAGCCAGAAACTCTAGCTAAGTGGACTATCAAAAAGTCTTCTGACCCTTTAAAAGGGAACTCCAAAGATTTGGGCCCTAAGTCTGTTTATATGTATAGGTAATAACTGGGTTACTATTGGGACCAATAACAGAACCCAGATGGTAAACACCTCAAACCTTGATTCTGGTTCTTCGTGCTGTTGAGACAGGACCTAAGTCTCTCACTTTGGGAAACATTCAGGGCTCTGGACTTTGTATTCAGTCTGTAAATTTCCCCTTGAAGTGCTCCCTATTTCAAATCAATTGTAATTCAACTGTGTATGTACAAAATGTCTCTTATCCCTTCAACCAACATTTGGTCTCCCCACTGGGAACTGAGTTTGCCTGTACAAAAGGCTTCACCCCTTGCACTTATCTGGCTTTCTTCACTGGACCTAACCCTGAACTCTGTATCTTAACTCAGATGGTCCTCCAGGACCAATGAGGTCTAGGCCTCTTATTCTTTAAATATGGAGGTCTTAGCCCTTGAGACACCAATCATTTAGGAGTTATTAAAGACAGTCTTAGACAGCTCAGAAAGTGCCTAGCTGATAGGAAAAATGAGAGACATCATCAACAGAGCTCCGTTACCCCATGGCTGAGCACCTTACTCTCAGCTCTTGCAGGACCCTTGTTTTTCCTCCTGTCATCACTATTGGCCCTTTCGTGATAAACTGTGTAATGCATTATATCCAAGGCTGAGCCCAATCTATTAAATTAATGGTTATACATTTCCAATATGAAGATTTGTGAAATTTAGATGAAGATGACTTCTAGATAAGAAACATGACCAGGAATCAAGCATTTGATTCATGTACTAAAACCAGTGGGGAATGTTGTAGTTTGGCATAACTAACACTATCTTGTGCCCAGTATTTTACCCAGAAGAGTGAAAAATTACTCAGGGTACAAGTCCCATGAGAAAAGCAGAATGAGCTGTACCCACAAGACAAAAATCAACCTGCTCAACAAAGAAGCAGGATATAGGTGTCAACCACAAATTAACTTAAGATTCTAACTAAATTGTTTCCAAAAGGATGTGGGTTTTTTGTTTTTAAAGCTCTTTAACTTTTCAGTTCAGTACCACTTGTTTGAACTAGCTAAATTGTTTCCAAAAGAATGTGGTTTTTTTGTTTTAAAAGCTCTGTAACTTTCTAGTTCAGTACAACTTGTTAGGACTCTGAAATAGAGGTCCACAGGTGGTCCCTGAACTCAGCTAAAAAAATTCCAAATTTATCAATTAGGCTGCTTGGATTCCTACATTGTTTGTAAACCCAAAGCACTAACAGCTTTGTTTATGTGATTCTCCAGATCACAATTAAAGAAAACCCTAATATCAATATCTAACTTCATCTAGCATTCTAGTATAGCTCAAAAAAAAATGCACATTAAAATGTAAAGAAAATTAGATTATATAAATACTTAATAAGTAATGATACCTCACACCATATTTCCTTCTAATCCTGAAGCTTCCAGTGGATTTTCCAGGACTTAGAGTCCATGAAATATACATATACATATATATGTATAAATATTTTATTTTAAAGAAAACAAAACAAAACAGAACAAAGCAACAGCAAGTAACACAGGATTTCAAAACCAGACAATAGAAAAATCAGCAATGGCTACCATAATGTCTCTTGTTCTCTTCAAAATAGCTGTCCATACCTTCACACATCTTGAAATCAAATAATGGAACACAGACCAAAACCAATCAAAACAAAGAACAAAAGCATTATTGAACTTCAAAACAAGATGATAGGAAATCAGTAATGGCTACCATAATGCTTCATTTTCATCTAAATAACTGTTGATAGCATCACAATTAATAACATCAATTCTTATAAACTCTTTAAGAGAAGATCCAGGCATGTACAAGCCTATACATATACATCTATCCTTTCTGTATTAGAGGGAAAAACAAAATAAAATACAAGAAAAACAAGAAACAAAAGAGACAAATAAATAACAATAATGAAAAGCCCAAAACAATAACAATATAGACTTTCAAAACAAGGTGGTAGAAACATAACTAAAGATGTTATTTTGCATAGTTATCTTCAAGAGTTGCTCTGATTACCAGATATAGACATGCAAAATTGACCTAATCCTATGAATGTTAGCTGTTTTGTTCCAAGAACTAATTGAATTAGTAGTACAATCATCTTAGCTATCTTAAGTGTATGTACACAAATTTATATCTTTTTTCTTTTCCCTTCCTTGTTTTCTCCTTTTCCCTACTTTTTTAAACTTTGAGAATACACTTCCTACTTTCCTTTCAAAGAAAAATTCACATGTAGGACTTCCCTGAGAAAATTGCATATATATGTTTTCAGTGAGTTTTATTTATTATATGAGTTTTTTTTCAGGGATGTAGAACCCACACCTACCTGCAATAAACTGTACAGTTTTTAAAAGGAATTTATAAACCCTCATAAGATAATAATCTATGCACATTTTTATAGAGAATAAGTATATACATATCAGAGTTATATATACAATTGAACAAAAAATTGAAACACACTAACATATTCAACTTGCATTCTTCTGCACAGAAATGTGTAAAGAATACTCACGATTCCCAGTGACCACAATTCCCTCTCTGAGATTCTTGATCTTTTCCTGGGTGAAGACGTAAGAACAGAAACTCTTCATTTGTTTCAGGAATTTAGGATTCAGTAGGTCTTCTGAGACATTCTCAATATTGGCTAGGATATCTTTGTCATTTGTTGGCCGGTCAAAGACAAAGCACTTCTGACTTGGAAAGAACTTCCGAATGCACTCCCTGGCACGATTAGATGCTTGTGCTTTGGGATTTTTACCTAAGAAATAGGAAATCAGAATACAGTGGCAATAGTCTTGACATTGAAAGATTAAAGTTTTTTTCCTCACAGTTGCCATATCTTACAGGGTTCTACACAGTGCCTTTATGACAAGCATTTAATAATTACTTAAACATCAAACTTGTACCAAACTGGCATTATATTTGGAGTAACATCTTACTCCAGTGAAAACAGAAAGTTGGGCTGGTATCCCAAAGTTGGCAGCACATACAGAGTAATTGTTTAATTAGGTGTTACCGATTGAAGAAAAATCAAATGTATATTTCTAGTTTACTCAATCCCTTGTTGAAATTGAGCTGAAGAACCAAAAATAAAGCAGACTAGTAGGAAATATTGGAATAATTATAGCAATTTTAAGAATGCTACAATGATTACTTAAAGAAAAGCACTTCAATGCCAAAAAATTTCATTTAAAAGTCCAAATGTACAGCAACAAAGAATAAAACAATGTTTTCCAGGAGTGTGTGAGAAAAGAAGACATAGGTCAGAGGACAATAAGCAGCAGATGTATTAGATTTCTAGACTTATACATCTAAATTTATACATCCAGAAATCTAATCTAAAAGTGAAGTTAGAGTTAAGGAAACTACTTTATTAAGGGTTGTTAAAATAAATCAATTTTAGTTGTTTCATCATTAAAATAGTTATGTGAGATGATAGATGTGTTATCTGCTGCATGATACAAAAGGGGGCTTTAAAAAACATTTTATAACGTATTGGATATCTTTAACAAAAGCTTTCAAAGATAAATGAAAATATACCCTTAAAATAATCATCAGTATTCTATAAAGTCTTTGAGATAAAGTATTATAATTAAATTTATAGTTTGTTTTTGCCAATTATTTAATGAATGTATTGAGAAAGGATACGTTACAAAATGGAAAGCATTAATGCATAAATCAAAATTGGTATTTTCACAAGATTTCTTTGGATAAATGTCAATAATTTGCTAATATTATATATCCACATTTATATAATTTCTTTTTAAATGACATTATGAATCAACATACTAGAACTGAGAAAAATCTTCATTATATAAAGTAAAATGAATGTCACAGTAATTGTACAAATATTGAAAACACAAAAAATGAAAAGAATACCAATTCAGGTTACTTAGGACATACAGGTATTTTTGTATGTTCAGTTTTAGAAAGTTAAATATCATTATTAGAAAGTAATAATTCTCCTTGAGAAAAATAATACCTGTGTGAAAAGTAGACACACGGTAAGATATATTGTGATATCATTTTTAATAATTCTGTGATCAACTGTTCTCCTAAATAGGGAAAAGCAGATGCTAAGATAGGATACAGAGTTGCTGCGCTTCAGACAGTTGTATCAACCAATGTTATCCGAATTCTAAAGAACAAATGTGTAAAAAATAATATGGATTGAAGTAATTTCACTGTATTTTATGTTTGTTCTTAGAGCTCTTGATCTATGACCTAGTCAACATTTCTAAAGATCTCCAGCCAGTATGAAATACAAGGGGATCACAGATATGATGGAGAATGGCAGCACATCCACCCTACAGAATCTCCCACACTGTCTTTGCACTGGTACCTGGAATCAGCTTCAAGGCCTTCTCTAGGTACTGATCTTCTGTGATGGAATCATCACCCAATTTCAGCTGGAGAGTGAAGTCTCGTACAGCCCAGATGAACTCTGGAAAAAAACTCACAAACTCTGCAGAATCTTGTACTCCATCAGAATTTGAGGAAGACTTTGCCTTGATTAGTTCTGAGAGCTCTGTCACATAACTAGAACTTGGCTAAGGAAAATGAAATTGTACTTAAATTCCCCACATTTAATTAATAAAAAATTATCATAGCAATGTTCTACTTTCTTAAGTTCCCTCTGCTCCACCAAAAGCAAGCAAGTGACA
The DNA here is from genome assembly GCA_004027455.1 of Hydrochoerus hydrochaeris. Taxonomy (NCBI): domain Eukaryota; kingdom Metazoa; phylum Chordata; class Mammalia; order Rodentia; family Hydrochaeridae; genus Hydrochoerus; species Hydrochoerus hydrochaeris. The sequence goes on from PVLA01006924.1 coordinate 80,780, forward strand.
GAGTAAGGAAAAAATGATTCAATATTCATCTCCTCAAAACCCATTGACATGTAGCAGCTCAGCTCCTGGAAGGATACTGCAACTGCTCCAGGGCCTGGTGGTTGATGGTGCCCACACTGTTGTAGACAAAAGTGCTGCTCAGAAGCACGGCCAGGGCGAAGATCCAGGAATCATTCTTAGGGTCACCCTAGAAAACACAAAAGAGCAAGAAACTCAGCAATTTCATTCAGATATTTGTCCTAAAAGTCTTTCTTGTATGATTTCAGCTCAGGTACTCACTATGGAAAGAAAGCAGACATAAAGGAAAATAACATGAAAGCAAATAGCATTTCTCATGATAACAATTTCTTCATGCTACATGTATATTTTAATCTTCATAAAGTTTTCTCCTCAGTTAATGTAATAAATGAGCCTAAAGAAACCCTAGTACTGTGTCAGGTTCTCAGAAGGGTATAGAGTGATTGATGTTGCATTTCTTTATTCTAAATGTATTTATTATCTACAGGTAAGATGCAAGAAACATGGTCATGTTGATCAAATTGTATAAAAATTCAGATCATAAAGAATATCTGAATCGATAAAACTGTAAGAATATCTGAATCAATAAAACAATGGGAAAAGCTTCCTAATAGTGGGCTGGGAACTAATGTATTTTTGCTTTGTAATTATTACATTTTATACAGCATCTAAGTTCAAGAAATTAAACAGAAACTACACAGGTGAATACCATCCAACTAAAATGGTTCCTGCTGGCAAACAATGAACTATGTGAAAAGACAACTTTAGGATGGGAAAGAAATATTTTCAATGTATGTATTTGATAAGGGGTTAATATCAAAAATATTTCAGAAATATCTACAACTCTATAGCAAAACCAATCAAATAACTCAAACAAAAATTAACAAAGAACATGAATATACATATAAGTCATGTAAATCGCCAATAGATAAATGAAAAGATGTTCATAGTCTATAATTATCAGGGAAAGGACGCTAAAAACCATAAGGAGACGTAAAATAATATACATTAGAATGGCTATTATCAAAAAGATGGGAGATAATGAGCATTAATGAGGATTGAGAAAAAAGAGCAGCCTTGTAACTACTGGCTGAAATATCAACTGGTGCAGCCATTAGAAAAAATATTATGGAGTTTCCTTAAAAGATTAAAAATAGAAGAATCACATAGTCTGAAATTTCATTCTATGTATAGTTACAAAGAAAATGCAATTAGTGTCTGAAAAAGACAACAACTTCCCTCTATTGCAGCTCTATTAAAAACAGACATATGTTGGAAATACTATAAGTGCCTATCAATAAATAAATGATTAAAGATATTTACTTAGCCATCGAAAATACTTACACTACCACAAAAAAGGAAGTAAATTTTACCATTTACATCAGTAAGTATAAACCTAAGGGCATCAAGCTCAGTGAAATAAGCCAGAGACAAAAGAGCAAATATTGTATTACCTCATGGAATAGTTGAATCTAAAATAGTCAAAAGAGTTAACCTATAATAGAGAAGACAATGATTTCTTTTGCAGTCTGAGATGAGAGAAATGGATACTAATGATCAAAAGAAGCAGCGTTTCAGATAGGACATGTAAGTAAATCTTGAAAATTTAAGGAACACACAGTGACTTGAGTTAATAATACATCATATGTTCAATTTTCTAAGAGGCTACGACTCATGTATTCACACTAAAAAAAAGAGAAAACATTATGCCTGGTGATTACATATTTATCTGTTTGTGGTTTTCACTTCAAAATATCTAGCAAAGCATCAAATTGTACATCTCTAACGTATATTTTGTTTTTTGAATATATCTCAGAGGAATAAACAGAATTTCAAACTCTTCTTCAGACACCAATTAGTAATATATAAATATAAACACTATTCCCAAGTTTCTAAGTAAGAAAAAAAAGATGAATCGCTTAGTTTTCCTACTTTTACAAAACAAAATACTAAAAGGTTACCTTAGAATATTTATCATAAGACAAAAATACATTTTATAGGACCAGTACAGTCACAGGCTTCTCAGATACTTCCAGAAAGTTCTATGGATAGTTAATGAGATTCAACCATAAGAAATCTTAACCCCAAATACACACTTCACTTGGCAGCTTGGACCTGTGGCTCAGAAGCTGTTCATGGCCATGGAGATGGGGCTGACTTTTTGCCATCTTCCATTCAAGATCCCCTTGTGCCTCACTGTACATTGTGAAAAAGGATGTGCATTTGCATCACCTTCCAGATTCGTCAAGCACATTTCTCAATTCTTGGCAATGCTGATGAACAAGAGCAAACACATATGTGCACTCTCTGAGAAGGCTTCCAAGGCCAAGTTCTAGGGATCAATCAACACCAGAGACAAAGACCCAGCATACTGCTTCCAACTAAAGATAATTAAAAGGGCAGCTCAAGCCACATTATTCCCCAGAGAATAGACAGAGGCCAGCACTGCATGGGGTAGCACCTTTGTCTCTCCAACCTGCTTTTGTTCTACTCACTATGTTGAGAAAGATCTGTGATTTTCTAGATGGAACATGAGGCTCTGTTGGAGCACCACCTTTATTCTGTTCTCATAAGTCTGAGATTTAGCTGCTCAATAAACTTTAGTTACATTGATTCAAATTACTAACACCAATATCAGACAATAAAAGAATATTTTACCTAAAATAATATAATATCTGATTTTATCCAGAAGTGAGATTAAACAGAATAAGGTTTACCTCTTTCTCTATAGTTCAGTTCCTGATTTCACAAACAGACCACAGCAGTCGAGTCACAAAGAATTAGGAAAAGACAAGGGGACAATCCAGAGTCAAAAGTATGTGTCTGACTCTCTCAGCCTCACCTTTTCAACATCACCCAGACCCTCAGTGTCCAGAAGGACCATGGTATGGTCCAGCTTGGTGGGGTGGGGCAAACACCACATCCAGATGCCCTTGGTTTTAGACTGAACAGTGGAGCCCAGCAGGAAGCCTGAGGGAAAACGAGAAATAATGGTGACATCAAAGCTTCCACAGCATCATAAGGACTATGATCTCAGGTTTCTTGGAACAGAGATACCTTAGCAGACAAGGTGATACTTTGCTTTCTCCAAAAACATTTTACCTATCAAGGAGCAGGGACAATGATGATATTCAAGGGCTCAAGACAAAGACATCCATGATTCAGACAAAACTGAGGTCACTCTCAATGCAACAAGAGCATTGTGAAAGAAGGCATGGGCTCAGAGCCACAAAGAAGTACACAGAACAGAAACCAGAGACGAAGAACAGCAGGACATGGAAGCTGGAGTAATATGTGTGCCTTAAACAGAAAAGCAAAGCAAGAGTTGGTTGTCACCCTTGAATGTGAAACTCAAGTAAGGACTTTTAGAAAAACAAACATTGATAGATCTCTATGTATTGATAATATTATTTCATATAGAAAGCAAAATATGGATAAAAAGAAGCATGAGAGCCTGTGATAGAGGATAATTTAAGTGTTAGAAGGAGAGATTTTCTTCAAAGACAATAAATAATGTGGAAATGAATGAGAGCAAAGTAAAAACTTGATGAGAATTAGAATGAGAAATTCGCTTTACTGAGACGAGCTGGGTTATCCCTTGTTATGACTGGAAACAAGAAGTAAGAAGCTAAGATGTAACTGGTTTCAGATACACCATGATAACACTCACCATGGTTCTGTCCAGCCAGGCAGTTCATCAAGTAGGATTTCCCTGTACGATACAGTCCAACAATGGCTACAACCACCACTGGCTGAGAAATCTTCTCAAGAATCTCTATGGCTTCCTTGTTCACTGTCATCTCTTCATTGTTGTTTTCCACCAGACAAATGGGGACCATCATTTTTACTTCAGTTTCCATAGCAATGTTCCAACCTAGAAGAGTCTCTTCTCAGAAATAAGTTTATAAAGTTTTTGTCTCAGACATATCTAAAAACCAATTAACTCAGGACAGACAAGGTTTCTGCATTTTCTATGGGAGAACATGAACTTAACTTTAGCTATGCATAAGGCTTAATCCATCATTCCCCAAATCTTTAATGATGATTTGGATCAAGTACAGAGTATTAATTTTTCCAAAGTTTTATTTCAATAGTAATAATAAAGCCCTGTAATCAACACCATTACTTGAGTCCTACACTATGATAAACCATGTGCATTTAATATTATAAGTACCTGCCAATTAGATCTTATTTTAATCATTTCACAAATGAGAGAAATGCATTATACAAGGGCTGAATGAATAAATCATAAAGACACAAATAAAAACCTAGACAACTTGGGGCCGGGGATTTAGCTCAGCAGCACAAGCACTAGCCTGGCAAGCATGAGGTCATGAGTTTGATCCCTGGTTTCAAAAACAAACAAACAAAAAAAACCCAGACAACCAAGATGAATGACAGACTGGAAAGTTCTATACACTTCTTCAATCCATGGAAACATCTTAAAGCAGCTAAAATAATCTTACAGGAATTCTCAAAGAGTCAAATAATGACTACAACCACATAAATATCCGATCAAGACAAAGCCATATTCATAATAATTGGAAATTCCCTGCTATCTTTGCTAGTCCAGTCCCTACATTATCACTAGCATGATATGTTCTGGGATTGGAGAAGGTAACTGCTTGGTTGGTTCCGATTTAAACTGGAGGACCAGAGCAGGCTTTATCTTCCATAGGTGAATCCTACTTAGGTTAGCAATTCTGCTCTTTGCTTTTCTTTACATAGATGTCAGGTAGCAATTGATTTTTTGCATATGGTAGCTAAACCACAAGAATAAAATATAAACTACACTACATCAAACTTAAAAGCTTTTGTGAACCAAAGGAAACTATTTATAGGATAAAATAAAAACACGTAGAATTGTTGAATCATGTTTGGGAATCATACACCCAATTAGGGGTTACTATCCAGAACATATTAAGAACTACACCTACTTTATAAAAACAGAAAATCCAAGGCCACATATTTCTTTAAAGAAAAGAAGCAAATGGCCAATAACACATGAAAACAAGTTTAACTTCATTAATCACTGGTATACAATAAATTTTCAAAGAATTTATTTGAATATGCAGTTCATGAAATAGAGAATACTAGACTGAAAGATAAAGTGGTTGTGTTAATATCTGTGTTCTGGTGACTGTATCAGAGAAAATATTTATCAGACAATGTGGAAACAAACAAAGAAATTGTCTGACTGGCTAAATTACAAAGTGGTCTCTTTGGGTTATCTTGTTCAAAAGTTTTAGTTGCATAATCATATGCTAATGTTTCTCAGTAGCTCAGGTTACGTTTTATTTGTGTCTTATGTAACCATTGTCTAAAATAATATAACCTAAGTTTTACTTATGTTCACATTCTAAGCAAACAAAGGCTATTTTAAAGGCCCAGTTGATATTCTTTACTCAATAATTTACCAGGCTTTGTCACCAGTCTAATTTTGGTCTCATATACAAGAATTGCAAGTCAAAATCATCCCCTTTAGGACAGTTGGTATCAAAAACAAATCAATAACAAAAAGAAGCAAGCAATAGATAGTATATTATGGAGAAATATATCCTTTATACATTGCTTTAGGAACTTAAAATGTTGTAAGTGTTTTATTATTATAGACAAGAACACAGTAGTCTAAGAAATTAAACATGATTACTCTTTGATCCAACAATTCCACTATTGCGCATATACAGCACACACACACACACAAATGAATGAATGAAAATCAAAGATTGGAATAGATATTTGTACACCAGTGACCATGGCAACATTATCCATAAAAGCCAAATGTGGAAACAGTTCAAAATTCCACTGATAGTTTATATATATATGTGCGATAAGTCATGTGTTATCTAGTTGAAAAATGGAGTGAAATTTTGAATACACACTACAACATGGATGAGCCTCAAGGATAGAATGTCAAGTGAAAGAACCCAGACAGAAAGACAAATACTATGAGGAAGCTACAACAGATACATCCAGATAGAACTAGAAGAGTGGTTACTATGGCTGGAAGGAAGAGGAAATGGAATACTTAAAAGTTTTGTATGGAATGTTTTGTATGGAAAGATGAAAAGTTGTAGAGCCCTTTTTAAATTACAGTTTCACAGCAATATAGATATAGGAGTGATCAAAACATAATGAGTGTTCAAATTTTGAACATTTATCACAAGTCAAATACGATGTCACAAGACTGTATTCCCAGAATTTGGGAGACTGAAACAGGAGAATCACTGTGAATTTGAGGCCAGCCTAGGTTACATAGTAAATTGAAGGCCAGTCTGAACTACATAGTGAGACTCTGTCTCAAAAAATATAAAACGGAGTGAAGAGAAAATCCACAGAATGGGAAAGAATTTTAGCCAACAATCCCTCAGACAAAGGACTTACATCTAGAACATACAAAGAACTGAAAAACATCAGGCCCCTGAAATTCAAAGACACAATCCAAAAATGGGCATATGAGATGAACACACAGTTCTCAGATGAAGAAATTCAAATGGCATATAAATACATGAAGAAATGTTCACCATCACTGGTCATTCGAAAAGTGCAAATTTAAACAACATTGAGATTCCATCTCCCTCTAGAAAGAAAGGCTGCCATCAAGAAATCAAATGACAACAAATGTTGGTGGGGCTATGAGAAAAGGGAACACTTCTCCACAGTTGGTGTGAGTGTAGACTTATACAACCACTGTGAAAATTAGTGTGAAAATTCCTCAAAAAATGAGGATTGGAAGTCTCATTCAATCCAGCTATTCTGCTTCTGGGTATTTTCCCAGAAAAATTGAAAATGTCATGCCACAGCAATATATGTGCACCCATGTTCATAGCAGCGCAGATTGTGATAGCTAAATCTTGGAAACAACCCAAATGCCCATCAGCTGCAGAATGGATTAAAAAAAAGTGTGGTATTTTTATACAATGGAATATTACTCAGCTATAAAAAAGGATAATCTGAGGCTTTTATAGGTAAATGGAGTCAACTGGAGACCATACTCATAAGTGAAATAAATAAACTCACATTTATAAATATTGCATTGTCTGCCTAGTATAAAAATAATAAAAATAAAAAGCTGAAAAAGTAATAAGATCCAAAATGTACGATAGATATTATAATAATGAAAGAGAAAGAAAATGCTCAAAAGGAAAAAACTGGATAGGGGAAAGGAGAAAAGGAAGAAAGGAAAAGATTATATGCATATTGATAAACATACATAAATGTATGTATGTATATGTATGCAAGATAGGTAACTATGCTACTAAATTGTTAGTTCATCAGAAAGAACAGTGTGTGCTATCATTGTTTGATTGTGTGATCATTTTTTGTGCCTAGATCGTGTATCCTGAGCAACTACTTCTAAGATAACAATATGGAATATATTAACTAGTGTTAATTTCCCACTATATTTTTTGAAATTCTGTATCATTTCTATCCTTTTTTTTGTTTTGCTTTTTAAAAGAAAAAAATAAAGTGGAGGAAGTAAAACAAACATTATAGTAAAAGATGCACTGCCATTAATCCCTCTCAAATTAGTCAACTTCCTTTAAACATATTTATGCCATATTCTTGCCATTCTCTAAAGCAATTTTGAGAGTCCTCTCCCATATCTTTATGAGCTATGATAAAAAAAGAAACTGTGAGTGCTGCTGCCAAGTGCTGTTTATTAAAAAATTCAGGTAGTAAAACTATTACACTATATCTTCATTCACCTTATTCACTACACTTACTACATTCATGAAGTCAAAATAACCATGAACAGTAAACAGTTTGAATTGGTTCTGATCATGGAGGCATCCATGACAGTACAACCAAAGACATTTAAAAATTGCTAAAACCAATACAATTCATTATTTACAAGTCACCACCATGAAAAAGGTAAAATACAGAACTAGAAAAAATACAATGATTTACTTCTCTGTGCTATGCTGCTGAATGACAAACTTGGCTTCAGTGTAATATTCATCAGGGACATTGGTTATCCTATATGCCTCTAGATCATAAACATGCAATAGCTATTATGACCACCACATACTCAAATATGCTCTAGTACTCAGCCAATGACCTATGAGTTTGTTTATCTCCTGGTTTAGAGAAATGGTGGAAGTGGGAGCCAGCAATGAGGCCAGGAGAATCTACAGGAATGAGGCTTATCTAGTGAATGCAGGCTCCCTTCCAAAAAAGAAGACCTGGGAATGGTGGTAGAAGCCTATAGCTCCAATGACTTGGGAGGGAGAGAAGACCCCTTCAGCCTTGCATTTCAGGCCAGTCTAGTAGTGTATTATATGCATTATTCTTATTCTCTTCATACACACACACACACACACACACACACACACACACACACACACACACATATATATATATATATATATATATATATGCATATATATGCAAGAGAAAGAGAGACAGAGGTAGAATGAGAGGGAGAAAGAGAGAAAGAGAAAGAGAGAGAGAGAGAGAGAAACCAGTAAACCAGTATCACTGCTAGGTGAACCTACCATGTGAAAGACATGGCATTTCATGGTAACTTTTTTGAGGCAGATGCTTAATATAAACTGAATATGAGCATAATTATTCCACAGATCTCCTGGCACAACTTTGATTACCATTATATTAAAATGCTTTTCTATGATATATGTATATTTTTCATGTTCAAAATATGTAAATATAATATTTCAATGTCACAAATATTCACTTCACTACTGTATACCAAATATTCAGAATGAATTTAGCATCTTAAAAATGTCAGCTTGATCATTTACTTGTGTGGACTTAAACATGGAGTTTCCTCTAACTGAGACTAAAGCTTTCAAGGAAATTAAAGGGCTAATGTGAACAAAATTTTAAATCCACCTGAAAATTCTTTTGGTACTTAAAAAGACAATATATACTTATATCTTAGCATGGAATGCATTACAAGGTAGAATGTGCTGAGTTAAATGAAAATTAAATTTTAATAATTATACTGTGTAAATGTTCTAGTAGAGTATTTCAACAAAACCACAATGTTATGTTACCAGAAAAAAGCTACACATAAATTTTTCACTAGAGCAGCACTATTAGTCAAATTCAAACTCATCATTCCTGTACAATCTCCACTGGTCAACTTCTCCAGATGTATGTTTCTGAAGCATGAACCCTAGCACCTGCCTTAGCATTCCTGAAATTCTGTGATCCCTTCACAGAAGGGAGGATTAAAGGAGACTCTAAAACAATTATACTCTTACTAAAAGCAACAAATGAAAGTCTTTGGTTTCTTAGCTATGAATGAACTACAAGACTTTTAACTTTGTATTAAACAAGTACTTCTGTCAGATCCTGTTCAGCAATGATTTTCAAAGTTGGATACACATAAGAATCATCTGAAGAGATGGTTAGATTTCCAGGCCTAACAACCTATGTTAACAACTACCAGAGGTGACTGGATATCCCCTTGGTAGGGGGAGAATGAGTCACACAAAGAGTTTTGACTCTGCAGTTATTTTTAACTAATGAAATTCAGTTAGAACTAAATTTATTTCTACATGGATTATTACAGAGCTCTTATATTGAAGTTATATGAGGTTGGCCTATATTTTTTTAAAAATCTCTCATTGTCTGTAACCTGCATGGCAAGGATGGCCCTGTTCTCTGTATCCCAGAGCTACTGCAGGGTCTGAGACAGATAGGCAAACATCTGTCCAGGGCTCTCCCGTCTCCACATCCTGTTGCTCTGAACCAAACAGGGAATAGGTTTACCTGGGGTCCTTTGTGAGTCTGGCTGTCTCCTCTCAGCTGTCACTGGCTAACAATGAGAAACTGAGCTTTCCAAAAGTAAACTTAGCCACAGCCCTCTGCAAGTCAGACAACATGAAACCTGCCCTGTCTTCAGCTGCCACTTTGAATCAGAAACCACATGAAGGTCAAGCTAAGTTTCAGCTACAAAAACAGTGAAAATACCTGTTTCCCAGCATCACAGACCCAACCACAGTTCTCAGTTGCTTCTCACTCACTGCTTGATCTTCTTCACTTGTCTGCTCCTCCTGCATATATGAGAAAACAAACAAAAATAGTAAGGAAATCAGTCCTTCCACAAATGGACTCCTGCATCCAAACTGAAATTAAAAGTAATTCACATTCATATTTTAGAAAAAGAAACTGTATTTACCCCTGGTAAAATATTCATAAGCACACTCAGGAGACCAAAAAGTGCAGAAAGGCTTACTACTCACAGCGATTAAAGAAACCACAGGCAATACTTTCCAGAGCAGTGCTTAGCTTACTGGGGAGACCAATGTATGTTTGTAAAGTTGTTATCACATGCAGAGATAGGCATACTTCTGAGCATGCTCAGTGAAAGGATCACACTGTTTCAGACATCACAGAGTTAAAGACAGTAGATGGAAGTGAATACATATCAGTATATAAGGAGTGATGGTTTCTCTGCGATCCAGAGAAGAGTGGCAAAGCAATTTTGATGAGTTGAAACAGTTTCCTTGTGATTTTCTGTGATGTCTTTATCTGAAACAAGAAAAAAAGTTGAAGAGCTATCAGCTTCTTTTCAAGCAACCACTGGTCCTTGCTCCTAAAAATGCCTGCATACCCGGTACCATTGTCAAACATCAGGAGAGGCTTGAGCCTTGTGACTACAGCTTAAATGTAGATGAGGGCAAAGATTAGGAGAGGAGGTGAGAAAGGCCACAGTTACTCCAGAGTCACCTCAGTTAAAACATTCAAGCCACTTCTCTTCTACCTTCCTCACCTTAGAAGGCTTCCCCAGGTTCCCTTCTTGACACATCTCACCAGTGGCTTCAGTCTGCTTGCACACAAGAAAAGTGGAAAATATGTGGCACTGATACAAGAAAAGTTACATAAATCAAGACTATTTCAAGTATTTTTTCCCTTAATAGAAAGTCCTAAGTGTTTCTCTAAAGAAGGATGATTAATGTTTTTTTAACGTATATTCCCCAATATAGGGAACATTAAGCACATGGTTGATGTATAATATAATATTTAAAAAGTAATAACAGGAAAAGATAAAAATGAATAACCTTTCACTGCATTACCCAGAGATATTCACTGCTGACATTTTGTTCAATATTCTTAAGCTTCACTAATACACAGAAGCTCTCCTAACATCAGTAGCTACTTAGGTACATAATTAAGCCAATTGGCACAGTTTCAAAGGAACAATTTTGGTCAGTAAGAAAGTGAGCACAAAGGTTTGTGGAGTAAAAAGAGAAATAAAGCGCAGAGTAGGATAATGGCAGGTGAGGTAGGAAATGCCTGAGAAGGCCAGGCCTTGTGGAGCAGAGGACATTCTCCTCCCTACTCCTCCTCCTCCTCCTCCTCCTCCTCCTCCTCTTCACTTGCCTCTATATGTTTCTAACACACACACTGGCTTTAATGGAGGTTTATTAAAGGTTCATTGAAATGAGGAGAAAAGTAGTAAGTTCTGAAGCTCCTAGAGGATGTATTTTGGGAGGGGATCCTCCTTGTAAGGAAAGGGGATTCACATTCATGTAGTTTAGTATATGGGATGTATTGCAGGAAGCCACAGGAAGGGAGGAAATGAAAAGGAAAACTGAGAGAGGCAAAATGGAAAAAACAAGAAGTGAAGTATTGAGTTGATGGCCATCCTGGGTGAAACCCCTAGTGTATTACTTGAAGAATTATATCCAATATACAGCAGTGACTCACTTTATGAACTTAATTTGTTTTCAAATTTTAGGAAGTTGATTCTGCTTCTGTTTGTGTGAGGTCACAGTTGTATTTGTTACCTGATGCACAGCTTGCAGATAGTTTGCCAAAAGCTTTTGTTTTCAAACTTAATTGCTTACAAACAGAAGTGCTTCTCAATCAGTTAGTACTATATTTCAAAATTGCTTTTTGAAGGAAAATATAGAGTATTTATCCAGTTCCCATTGGATGAGAATTGCTCCAAGATTCTATAACTCCTCTGATTTAAACAACTGTACTTGTGCAAAATGGGCTGGGAAGGGTCAGGGATTTAGCTCAGTGGCTCAAGCACTTGCCTGGTAAGCAAGAGGTCATGAGTTCCATTCTCAGTACCAAAAAAAAAAAAAGAAAAGAAAAAAAATGGGCTGTGAAGATGAAGCAGGAAGTTCTCAAGTTCCAGACCAGCCTGGTCAACTTAGCAAAACCCTGTCTTGACATAAAAAATGAAAAAGAGCTGGGAATGTAGCTCAGTATGCATGTCCTGGGCTTAATCCTAAACATGCTTTCACAGCTTAGAGAAAAGAATGAGTAAAAAAGGAGAAGGACATCAAATGAACAACCAAGATGACCATAGGCACAGAGGACAAACGCACTCCTGGGCCCTAAATCTGTTATTTATTACATGCATGATGTACATTTTTTCCCAAGGAACTTGAGAGAAATGTTTTTGCTGAAAAGCAACAACTCTTCATTGGACCTACAGATAGTCAGTAGAGAACTAAAGGCTAAAAACAACATCTGACCTTCATTTTCTCTGCCAGACTTACGACCTTAAATTTTTAAGTCAAAGCCCTTCTAAGCTCTGCATACAGGCACATTATTATCATTTAGTTAGCATCCGTTAGAAAGCGGTAAAAACATGGTTGATAGCCCTGAGTGTGCATAACATATCTCAATCCCTTCAAGACTGAGGACACCAAGATAAGTGATTTACGGGAAAACTAGGCTACGCCCAGATGTTTCCAGTCATTGCCCGTGAACTTAGGTTACCATGGATTCCAGCAGAGCCTCACATTGCCCCAAGAAGAACCAACCATCTCATGAGGACTGACCTGCCCCTCAAGCAGTAAGGACATTTTCTGCAACCATCTTGCAAAGCAACGCTGAGACCATTAGGAACCTGACTCTCACTCATGCCAACAAATACATAAAATCTGGCCTGATTCTTCTGAGAATGTGCTAAGCTGAAAATTTTCATCAGAACTGTGGCCTCTCCACTGGTCAAGCTGAAGAGACTTCCATTTGTTTTCTCTGACTTCCATTTGTTTTAAGAGGCCAACTTGATCTTTGTCATCATTGTGCCCCCTTTAGCTTTCAGCTGGAAAAACTAAATGCCCTTAACATTCTTTCTTACTTTTGAATTTCACTTTTCATTTTCATTATCGCTGAAGCAAGGACAAAAGCTACATGCAGACCTATATGCAAACCCCATATTTTAATGTAGTAAAGGAGACATAGAAATGAAGGTCAAATTTTCTTGTGCTTTGAATTGCCTATAGGGCATATTGAAGATCATGTTTTTTTAAACATGCCCCAAGTAAAACTGCCCCAAGTCCCTGACTACCATAGAAGAAAACACAAGTCATGCTTTTACTGAGTAACAGGTTTTGGGTCCAAGAGGTCATTTACTCTCACTACCCATTGTGATCTCTACTAATTACAGACTATAACTTTCAGTGGTCCATAAATTAAAGTGAAAGTCATTTATAAGAACACTCAGAAGAGTCAAAAGCCAGAGATATCACATTTCTTGATTTCAAAATATATTACAAAGCTACAATAATTAAGGAATTACATTAGTTACACAAGAAAAGCAATAGAGAAGCTGGAAGTAAATTTACCATACACAGTCAATTGGTATTTTACAAAAAAGTCAAGAACACATTGGAGGCAAAAAATGATGTTGCTAATAAATACTGCTACAAAAACTGGATATCTAATATAACTAAATACCCTTGAACCCCTGATACTTTGTGAAATAAATATTTTGAAAGGGATTAAAAACTTAAGTGATAATCAAAAATTGAAACTCCTGGAAAAAAACAGGCAAAATCTTATTGATGCTGATCATGACAATGATTTCTTGGATATGACCAAAAGAGCACATCCAAGATAAGAAATATAGAAAACTTAGCAACATTAAGTAGTTTCTGTTCAGCAAAGTAAATGATCTGCTTAATAAAAAGGCTACAATCTCTGAAATGGGACAAAATATCTGAAAAAGAACAGGACTTTTAGTGCAGTGAAAGAACTCTATATGATACAACTGGATAATGGTGGATGTAAGTAATTATTCATTCATCTCATAGAATCCATAGAACAAAGAGTGAATCAAAATGCAAAGAGTGGACTCTGGGTGATGCTGCTGTGTCAATGTAGCTCATCAATTACAACACAGAGGTTACTTCAGTGTGGGATTTTAACAGTAGAGGAGGTGGTCCCTATGTGGGAGCTGGTGGTATGTGGAAAATAGTGCTTTTTGCCTAACTGTGATGAGAATCTAAACTGTTCTAAAAATGTAAAATGTTAAAAAACAATCAAAGGCTATTTGCTTACTTCTCTGAACAGCCAATTGAAATATAAATAAAAGGAACTGTTCTCATAGAATAACAGGCTCAGACATCTCAATCTCACAGGGAGCAGAACTGTCTCATGTATCCTCTACAATATTCCAATAATATTTTCTTTAAATTGCATTCTTTTCTCTGTGTTAGGCCCAGATATAGTTCCCTCCTCTTGAATTCAACTCCCCATTTACGATGTCATTCTTTTGGAACCAACAGTAGGTGACAGGTCCTACTCCTATACACAAAACTATGCCTTTATTTTTGTTGTGTTCTGCCCTGTTTTATAAGTATAGAATTAAAAAAGTCATGTGAAAAGACTTTGGCTTTCCTTTTCCAATGACCTTATGTCTGCACACTTTCAGGCTGAGGGACTGGCTAGCACAATCAGATTACGAAGCTGCTAACAGCATTGATTACAAATACTGATCAAATATTTACTTTGTGCAGCAGGGTAGGGAACCAAATAAGTAAGACATTAGCTATATCTGTAAAGAGGTCCAATAAATCAAGAAGAGACAGAGTTAAAGTTACTGAGGTCCTAAATTAGCTTTCTGGGACTTTCAACATTGGTGGTCAGTACATGTCCACATTATGCTGTGAAATATGATCATATTCCTTGTGATGAATAAATAGAAATGCTTTCTTGTCACAAGGTATGTTCAGAATTCTTGAATGTTTCCCCCTTACACTTTCAATAATCATTTGTCCCACTCCCTCAGTGTGCATCCAGTAGAGCAATACTGGAAAACACTCCACCTCCTGAGCTGAATTGAGCATGACTTTTGCCTTTTTATTTCTATTGTCATTCAAATATCAACATAACTTGGGGAAGTGAAGTCCACTTGACAGAAACTGGGTGCTGAATGAGTAAGTGTTGACCTAAGCTTTTTATCAAAGCTTAAGTGGAATTATTTTGAGTACAATTCAGGGGGAGGGGGAAAGCATCATATTTCTTAGAGTTGAACTACTATGGGAGTCAGGTGAGGCTTCTTCTGTATTTACTGAGTTTGCTGAAAATAGCCTCTTCTGTGGTTGGTTACTCTTCAGAAAGACTGAATAAAACCCTACTTTCTTCAACAGTGCTTGATACTTTACAACTTATAAAAATATTTTACAGTTGCTTATAACTACCCTGACCAAATCCCATGGATTAAGCCTTGGAGATCTCATGTGTTATACAGACTTTGGGCAAGCAAACCAGGTGTGCATTGGTGGCCACACCAACTTTGGTAGACGCTGCTCAACTCTCAGGCAGCTCAGCCCCTCAGCCATCATACTGAACTGGGACAGCAATTTCACTACATTTTGTACTTACTAGAGAAACCTTCTGGTGCTATTTTTTAAATTAACTACAAGCTTAACAAGCAAGTTTTTGAAAAATTTATTAGTTCAATAGCTGAGACTGTGCACAAATGGAATGGGAATTACAAGTGTAGAGGTTCCAACAGGGACTACTTCCCAGCTTTCAGTCCCATAATTTCAATCACAGATAGAGGCAAATATCATTAGGAGGGTAGTCCATTATGAGCATTACTCACAATTACATCTTGCTTTGGATTAGTTTCAGACAGGCTCTGGAAAAACTCAGAAACAGACAGGAATGGTATGAACATCTACAAAGGAAATGGACTCAGTTCAACATAGAAAGATGAGTAAAGAAACTACTGCAAAATTTCATCAAGTCAAACCTTTGTAGAAACAGATAATATGTTCCCTGGCTGGCCCATCTCCAACAGCTGGTTTTGTATAATGTTAGTTCCTAGAAATAGAGGCATGGCTTTCTGAGATAGGCAAAGCACTCTGGGCATGGCAATATTTAAATAACTGGGGCTCCAGAGTGAAACATGTGCTTAAATATCTATAGATATAATATCCAAAATAGGAGACTTAGTGTCTTGCCCCTTGATTAAGACTTTGAGCTAAAATCATGTCAGAAACACCTTTACTCATAGGACTCACATTTTATGGAAAAGATCAGAAAGCACAGAATCCCTGTAATTGGAAACGCACCTTTGCTGTTGTGTCTCTTCATAAAATGCCTTTTTAAACCAAAGTGTTGTGTAAATGCTATTTTCTATGGCCACATAAATGAGACAGATGTGAAGCACCTAACTCCCCTGTTATTTCTTGACCAGCCACTGACACATACCCCATCTCCTCACTTTATTTCCCCTGCTTCTCACTCCATGGACTGGGACAACTTTCCTTAGTGTCCTCCCTACTTATTTAATGGCTGCTTTCCTGAAAGATGCTCCAACCTGAGCACAGCTCAGCTGTTAGCCCTATGCTTTCCCTGCTTTTACCACTTCAGATGTTGCCATCTCTTCTTTGAATAAGACATGGGACACTCTCACCTGGTTAATCTGGAGAGGGGGCAAACCATTATTAATGTCCCCCTCATCTCAAAACCCCAGTTAGCTGTGATGAACACAATTAGCCTCACCAAACATTCCTTGGGCTAAGCTCATCCATTTTTCCCAGAGAGACAACAGTTTTCAGTCAAACATCTCATTTCATCCTACCCTTCACTGAAGTGCCCATAATAACTTCAGGTGTCCTGTAGCTCAGCATCCACTTGGACAAATTACAGGCCTGTGGTTAAACCAATAGCAAGGCACAAAGTTGAATGAATCACTAGCACACACTTGGGCCTAGCACAGGCCTGAAGTTGTATTACAAGCAGCACTCCACTCACACTTACTGGGTTAGTCTGGGAGGGATCTCTTCAGTGTGCTGTCATACTTTATGCTACAGTACAGGATCTGTTAGGACATAGACTTATTCTGTTGGTCCTCTGACCTAATTGTTTCATTTCTTGCACAGTGGAGGCTTTGAAGGTCTTGCAAATCCTGTGTAGTGTAGACATCGCAAAAAACAGAACACTAAGGACTCTTACTACCAGAGAACTCCAGAAATGAGCAGCCAAAGATAAAACACAAGGAACAGCAACCAGCACACCAGTATCCAGCCATATCTACTGTTGGCACTCAACAGTATTCAGTGTCATAGGATGCCATCAGCACCACTAGAAGAGTTACACTTTGCCTATTCATGATTGCATCTGAATTGAGGGAAATGAATATTTAAATAACCACTGATATACAATCTAAGGAAAGTGCACTTAGTCTCTTGTTCCAGGATCAAGACTCTACACCAAAAACCTGTCAGATAGCCTAATAAAACTCATATTAGATAGACTAGGTCAAAGTCTGAGTTGGGAGCTTCTCTTTGCAATTGTGTCTGTGCCAGAAAGAGTTTTGTAAACCAGGAATTTCAGTGTAAATGCTATAATTCTTATGGCCATAGACATGATCTCTCATCACTGAAATGTTTGTTGTACATGCTGGTTATACAAAGAGCCTCAGTATGTATTTTAAATATTGTATCAATTCCTAACTATAAGTGTACTGTTTGTCCTTTTGGAATATATTGCTGAAAGTCATGCTTTATTGTTTATACCTCTTTTCTTATCTCACTATGAACAAGAATCAATAATTGTAGGTCATTTTCATTGAATTCCAATCAAAATTACCTTTTTAAGTTAAGATAATAGAAAGATTCTGCCTATTAGAAATTAAGACATATCAATCTGTAATTCTTTCAAAAATAGTGCTTGATATAGGAACAGACAAACAGACCAACACTGTTAACTATTGCATTCAGATACAGATCTCTGAGCCAATGGCAGCTTGTTAGATCATGCAAATGCTACCAGAAATAAGTAAAGAAAAGATGTACTGTTTGCGAGATGGTGTTAAGAAACTAATAATTGCATTGGAAAACTTAGATTCCTTCACATAGTACAACCATACATGAGCAAAGAATTAGAAAAGTTACTCAGACAAGAGATTTAGTTTAATCTCAGGCATAAGAGAGCCTCAATAAAACAGCAACTGTGACTTCTGCAGTTATTCACTTGTTACTCAAGGTTATGACAACAATGATATAAAAGAAAAGTGTGACACAAGGCCAGATGGAATGGTTTCTTTTGTGACACAGGTAAACCTAGTTTAGGCAATCTTATCAGGACAAAGGGGATACAATGACCAAAGCAAACATCTCTGACTGTAACTTGCTCTAAATTCTGATGACTTCTGTCCTGCAGATTCTGCTCTACACTCTAACCATGCATTCCAGGAGCATGGAAACTACTGTTCTCCAAGGTCCTTTCCTTATCACACTCAAAATCCATCACTTCTTTGCCCAATGTCTCCCTACAAATCCCTCCCATACAACATGCATAAAGGTGATTTCAAAAGTGTCAAGAACTAAACTGTAAAGAAAAATAGAAAATCAATACTTAAAAAATAATATAGGAAAGGTAAAGCATGGTGATGCATGGCTATAATCCCAAATACTCAAAAGTCTGAGCCAGGAGGTCACAGGTTCAAGGCCAACCTGTGCAACTCAGTGAATTCCTATATTAAAAGTATTGGGTATAAGCCAAATGTGATAGCGTGCACCTGTGATCCCAGCACTCAAGAGGCTGAGGCAGGAGGATTGCTGCAAGTTTGAGGCCAACTTTGGCAACTTAATGAATTCAAAGGCAGCCTGCATTACAAAGTGAGACCCTTAATAAAAAAAAAGTGCTGGGTATATCTCAGTACAAAGGTTGTTGTGGTTTATATTTGCATGTTCCTCCAAAGCCTTATGAACTCAAGCATTAGCCTTATGAAAACTGACTGGGTCACAATAGCTGACTTCCTATTAGGTGGTTTGTGACAGTCAGAAGAGCCATGTCACAGTGGGCATGGCCTTGAAAGTAATATCTTCCCTCCTACCTCCTTCTTTAAGCTCTTCCTGCTCTGTCTGCATCCAAGATGCCATGATGTGTTTAGATTTTTTCCACCCAGGCTCTTCACCATGCACTGACTATTCAAGGACTGAAATTTCTACAACATAAAAATAAATCTCTCTCTACCTCTCAGTTGTATGTTGGGTATTATGTCCTACTGACAGAGAAAGGTAAAAGATAGATTCTGGTACCACAAAGTGGGTGCTACATGGTCATGTGGATCAGAATCCTTTGGACATGGACATATGAGGGGTTTGGAAAGATTTGGAGATGCTGAATGGAAAAGCAGTCATAAAACACTATAAGCCAATCCAGAAGAGAGATTCTGTTGAGATCTGAGAAGACCAGAATGCAAATAAAAATGCAGATAGTAAAGGCCAGTCTCCAAAGGCTGTAAGCAACAAGGAGGCCATTCTCAATGAGACAACAAACCATGTGTATTATGTTCTGGTAAAATCTTGTCTCCATTTTGTTTGTTTCCAGAGTCTACATGAGATTAAGGGTGATTGTGAAATTCTGGAGGAGAAAATTTCAAGAATGTCCAACATTCAAGTTGTGGCATAGGTATTATTGAAGAATTTTAGCCAGTTCTACACTGGGAATCAAGAGCAAACAGCACAGCTGAATGATTTTTAACTTTACCTGAAAGAAAGTGTCTACAAAGATGGAGTAGAGTAATGCTTGATTGCCAAAAGGATAAATATCAAAAAGAAGCCAAGTACTTTGGATTAAAACAATGAATAAAATGCCTTAAACACATGTTGAGAACCGGCAAGACTCCTCCTTTAAAAGCTCAAAGGTGCAGACCTATAAGAATTTGTTTTTGAGAAGAGACCCCAAGTAGCCCTGCTTGGAAAGGGCCACTAAGAAATTGGTTCCCCAAGTCAGGGGCACCTGAGATGGCAGCCATTTCCACTGCTGCCTTTCCACCAGTGCAGGAAGCCAGAAAATGACAAAACAAAGAAGCAAAATGCAATCTCAGGCCTTGAACCCACCGAGAACAATTCAAGGAGTCACCAACTTTAAAAAAAATGGGAGACACAGATCTGAAATTTCTGAAATGATAGTAACTGACATAAAGAAACAAATCCAAGTAGATGAAATCAAATCAGAAATAATCTCTCAAGTTAAAAAAAGAAATGTCAACATTTGTAAGTGAATTGCTCAGCACATCTAGAGCAGAAATAGATAAGAAAATAGATGATGATAGGAAGAAGATGGAAATTATGAATAATCAATGTAGGAAACAAATAGCACATATGAAATATATTCAAGGAGATATCCAGGAAATCAAAAATTCCATTGAAATCTGGCTAAACTGCTTGAATTAAACTAAAAGTAGAGATTCAGAGCTTGAAGACAGGATCATGGCTAGTGACAATGAAAGGAAAGACCTCTTGAAAATAACAAAATATCAAGAAACAGAAATTCAACAGAAATTCAACATGATGCAAAAAATAATAATATAAGAATAATGGATGTTGCTGAGCCTGCCTGCTGCCTCCCCGCCCAAGCCGCTCCCCACAACGCTGTGTGGAGGAGGAACGCTGGGCCCTGCCCCTGTTCAAAGCCACTAGGTCTGCCTGCTTCCTCCGAACCCAGGCTGCTCCCGGTAGCGCCGCATGTAGGAAGAACAACGGGCTGCTGAGCTCCACCCCTGCCTGTACCACTGAGCCTGCCTGAATGCCTCAGGAGGAACACCAAGCTCGGCCCCTGCTCGCTCCGCTAGGTGTGCCTGAGTGCCTCAGTGCCTCCCCACAACTGCCACACAGAGGAAAATCACCAAGCTCCCACCAGCAGGGAGTCCACCCAGGCCTGCCCACGTCAGCGCCCTCCCACTGCCTCCGCACAACGGCTGACTATGGTGCTCCTTCCTGGCTCAGGCCACTGAGCCATGCTTGTGACCCATCATGCTCCCTCCCCCCCTGGGCTGACCCAGAGGACTGCTGCACCCACCCTGGCTGTATCCGGTGCCATTGGCCACCCTCCCCATCTCTTAGACCAAGAACTGCTGGGAATGTTTGGCTCCCACTCTCCCTCCCAGAAGCTGTTGGGACTGACTATTGAGATTAAATAACTAGATATTGGCCCAGAAGGTGAAAATGACCAGATGAAAAGCCAATATGCAATCTCAAGCATCTAGTCCATCAGGTGCAAGAACAGGCGACAGTGAAACAAAGGAGTTTAAAAGTCATACACCAGAAATCCCTGAAAAGATAGCAAATGAAGTAAAAAAAAAACAAATCCATGAGGCTTTAGAGGAAATCAAATTAGAAGTAATGTCTTACATAAAAACAGAAATAACAACCTTAGTAAAGGATTTGCTCAACATAGCTAGGGAAGAAATAGATAAAAAAAAAAAATACAGGAGCATGGGAAATCAATTGAAACTTTGAATGAACACTGTAGAAAACAGGCAGAATCCATGAAACAAATTCAAAGAGATTCCAAGAAACCAAAAATTGTATTGAAAGCTGGCAAAACCATTTAAATGAAGCTGAGGATAGAATTTCAGAGCTTGAGGACAGGATCGCAGATAGCAATCATGAAAGGTTAGAACTTATAAAAACAACAAAGCAGCAGGAAATGACAATCCAGCAGCTTCCAGATGATGCCAGGAGAAACAATGTAAGATTAATAGGCATCAGTGAGGAGGCAGGAGACAACACAAAGGACATATCTAAGCTGTTCACAGAAATAATGGCAGAAATTTTCCAAAATATGGGGAAAAGATCTAACATACAAATAAGTGAGGCATATGGAATGCCAAGAAGTCACAACCAACATAAATCTATACCCAGACATATAATAATGAAGATCTCAGACATACAGCATAAAAGCAGAATACTAAAAGCTGTTAGAGAAAAGATACAACTCACCTATCAAGGAAAGCACATTAGAATCACACCAGACTTTTCAGCACAAACCCTCAAGGCAAGACAAGCTTAGAGTGAGGTGTTTCAAGCCCTGAAAGAAAACAACTTTCAACCCAGACTGATGTACCCAGCAAAACTTTCATTCAAATTTAATGGAGAAACAAGATACTTCCATGACAAAGAACAACTGAAGAAATTCATGTCCACCAAACCAATCTTAGAAAGAGTGCTGAAAGACATGCTAGATAGAGATAAAAATGACTACAATCTCCAGAACAACAACTACCAGGCTGCACAAGAAATTAAACAAGGGAAAAAGTCAGGAAACCAACAATAGGAACACAATATGGCAAAGTTAAGCCAGTACATATCAGTGATAACCAAAAATGTAAATAGGCTCAATTCATCTGTCAAAAGAAGAAGCAGGTTGACAGAATGATCAAGAAACAGGAACACACAATATGCTGCATACAAGAAACACACCTGACCCAAAAAGAAACTCATAGACTAAAAATCAAAGGATGGAAAAAAGTATTCCATGTAACAGGAACCTAGAAAAATGCAGGGGTAGCTATTCTGTTTGCAGACAAAGTGAGCTTCAAACCAAAAATGATTAAGAGAGATAAAGAAGACCACTACATACTTGCAAGTGGAAAACTACAAGAGGAAGAACTAACAATTTTAAATACATATGCACCAAATACAGGAGCGCCCAACTATATGAGACAAATACTAAGGACATGTAAAACCAAGTACACAAGAACACAATTGTAGTAGACCTTAACACACCACTGTCATAAAGAGATAGATCAACTAGACAAAAAGTCAGCAAAGAAATAACAGAACTGAATCACACCTGTGAATGAATGGACTTAGTGGATGTTTACAGAGTGTTCCACCCAACCACATTAGAATATACATTGTTCTCAGCTGAACATGGGACATTCTCCAAAATAGATTATATATTAACCCATAAAGCATTCTAAAGTAAATGCAAAGGGAGTGAATTTATCCCATGCATAATATCTGATCATAGTGCACTAAAATTGGAAATCAATGGCAAAAAATACAAAACCTGCATAAATACATGGAAATTAAATAACAACCTCCTTAACAACCAGTGGGTTGCAGATGAAATTAAAGAAGAAATAAAACTATACCTACAATACAATGAAAATGCAGACACAACATACTGTAATCTGTGGGATGCAATGAAAACAGTCCTAAGAGGGAAATATATAGCAATAAATAGTCACATCAAGAAAATGGAATGAGCACAAATAAATAACCTAATGCTACATCTCAAGCTCCTACAAAAGGAAGAGCAGGTCAAACCAAAAGCTCATAAAAGAGAGGAAATTGCAAAGATTAGAGCAGAAATTAATGCAATTGAAACCAAAAAAAAAATACAAACAATTAATGAATCAAAGAGCTGAGTTTTTGAGAGGATAAACAAAACTAATAAACCTCTAGCCAACAGTATCAAGAAAAAGAAAGAAAAAAAATCCAGGCTATAAGGACTGAAAAGAAGGAAATTACTACAGATCCCATGGAAGTTCAAAAGATCATGAAGAGCTACTTTGAAAATCTCTACTCACATAGGGTGGAAAACACAGGGAAATGACAGATTTCTAGAAACATATGAACTACCAAAGATCAACCAAGAAGATATAGCAATTTTGAATAACCCAACATCAGCTACTGAAATTGAAAATGTGATTTAAAACTTACCAACAAAGAAAAGCCCAGGTCCTGATGGATTCATAGCTGAATTCCATAAGAAATTTAGAGAAGATTTAATGCCAACACTCCTTAAACTCTTTAGTGAAATTGAAAGAAAATCAATTCTCCCTAAATCACTCTTGGAGGCAACTATTACACTGATACCAAAACCAGACAAAGACCCAACCAAAAAGGAGAACTATAGACCAATCTCACTAATGAACATTGATGCAAAGATTCTCAATAAAATGCTGACAAATAGAATGTAACAAATCATCAAGAAGATTATACACCATGACAAAGTGGTATTTATTCTGGGAATGCAAGGATGGTTCAACATATGCAAATCAATAAATGTATTATACTACATCAACAGAGCCAAAAATAAAAATCACATGATCATCTCAATAGATGCATAAAAAGCATTTGGTAAAGTGCAACACATTTGCATGATAAACACCCTACAAAAACTTGGAATAGACTGCATGTACCTCAATCTCATGAAGGCCATTTATGACAGTCCAACAGCCAACATTATACTAAATGGACAAAAACTGAAAGCCTTTACTCTAAAATCAGTAAAAGAAAAGAATGTCCACTATCACCACTCCTATTCAATATAGTTCTAGAAATACTAGCCAGAGCAATCAGACAAGAGGGAGAAATAAAAGGAATAAAAATAGGAAAAGAAGTTGAATTATCATTATTTTCAGACATGATACTCTACATAGAAGACCCCAAAAACTCCATTAAAAGACTACTAGAGGTAATACACAAATTCAGCAATGTAGATGGATACAAAGTCAACACTCAAAAATCAATAGCATTCCTCTACACAAGCAAAAATCTCATTGAGAGAGAAATTATGGAAATATCACCTTTCACAGTAGCATCTAAGAAAATCAGATATTTAGCAATCAAGCCAACCAAGAATGTAAAATATCTATATGCTGAAAATTATACTACTATAAAAAATGAGATTGAAGACAATATTAGAAAATGGAAGGATATTCCTTGTCCTTGGTTAGGAATAATGAACATTGTAAAAATGGCCATACTCCAAAAACTGTTATACAGATTTAATGCAATCTCAATCAAAATACCATCAATATACTTTACAGATCTACAAAAAATATTCCTAAAATTCATCTGGAAACAGAAGAAACCTACAATAGCAAAGGCAGTTTTGGACAACAAAAGCAAGACAGGAGGCATCTCAATTCCTGACATGAAACTATACTACAAAGCCACATTAATAAAATCAGCATGGTACTTGCAAAGATATAGACCCAAGGATCAATGGAACAGATTAGAAGATGCAAACACTACTACAAAGACACTCAACCACCTTATATTTGACTAATGGGCTAAAAGTGTTCATTGGAAAAAAGATAGCCTCCTTAATAAATGGTGTTGGGAAAACTGGCTTTCCATATGCCAAAGTCTTAAAATAAACTCATGTCTATCACCATACACTAAACTAAAGTCAAAATGGATCAAGGATCTAAATATTAAAACAGAAACACTAAATCTACTGGAAGCCAAAATAGGTAAAAATCTTGGAGACATAGGTGTAGGGAAAGAATTCATGAAGAAAACACAAATTGCATGGGAAACACTTCAATCAATCAACACTGGGATCTCATATTACTAAAAAGTTTCTGCACTTCAAAAGAAATCACCAACAAAATGAAAAAAGAGCCCACATAATGGGAAAGAATTTTAGCCAACAATCCCTCAGACAAAGAACTTATATCCAGAACATATAAAGAATTGAAAAACATCAAGCCCCCCAAATTCAAAGACCCTCTCCAAAAATGGGCATCTGTGATGAACACACAGTTCTCAGATGAAGATATACAAATGGCAAGTAAACACATGAAGAAATGTTCACCATCACTGGTTATTTGAGAAATGCAAATTAAAACAGCATTGAGATTTCATCTGGCACTGGAAACAATGGCTTCCATCAAGAAACTATCTGATAACAAATGTTGGAGAGGATGTGGGGGAAAAGGAATACTTCTCCACTGTTGGTGGGAGTGAAGACTGGTGTAGCCACTATGGAAATCAGTATGGAGATTCCTCAAAAAACTAGGGTTGGAAGTTCCATTCAATATAGCTATTCCCCTCCTGGGTATTTTCCCAGAAAAACTGAATAGGTCATATCACAGCGATATATGTGCACCTATCTTCATAGAAGCACAATTTATGATAGCTAAATCTTGGAAATAACCAAAATGCCCATCAACTGCAGAATGGATGAAAAAAATGTGGTATTATACAATGGAATACTATTCAGCCATAAAAGGATTATCTTGAGGCCTTTATAGGTAAATGGAGGCAACTTGAAAATACTCTCATTAGTGAAATGAGCAAGACTCACATGAGTAAATATCACATTGTCTCTCTAGTGTAAAAAATAATAAAAACTGAAAGAATAATGGGACCCAAATAGATATTGTGAAAGTGAAAGGGAAGGAAAATGTTCCAAAGAGTCTGTATACTGTGTAAGATAGATGACATATTACTGAACTTCTGTTGGAATGTTGAACAGAAGGATTTGCACTGTCAATGTTTGAGTGTCTAGCCACTATTTATGCTCTGATTTTGTGCCTTTGGCAACTATTCTTTAGGGCAACAATGAGTAACGTATTAACTAGCAATTATATGATGATAATTTTTTTAATTTGGCATTTTTCTACCCTTCTTTTCTGTTTTTCTATTTTGTTTAATTCTCTCCTCTTTCTTTGAAAAAAGAGAACAATATGCAAATATAACAACCATTGTTAAATTTTTTTCATTCTGTTTTGAAAACTTATATTGTTATTGTTTTGAGTTTACCATTGTGGTTTATGCCTTTTCCTTTTAGTTCATCTTTTCTGACTTTTTTTTTCATTTTTAAATAAAATTTTAAAAAAAGAAATATAATATCCTGGTCCCCCTTTCCAAAGTAATAATAATAATAATAGATGTAAATGAAAAAGCATGAGCTATTTCCAAACTAATGGCAAAAATTTCCCAAGCATGGAAAAAGAACCTGACACACAGATAAGCAAAACATACAGTATCCCAATTAGCCATAACTAAAATAAACCTACACCCAGACACATAATAATCAAAATTCCAAAATTTCGTCACAAGAACAGAATATTAAAAGCTTCTGGACAAACGAAATAGGTCACTTATAAGCAAAAGCCCATCAGAATCATAGAAAACTCAACACAAACTCTCAAGGCAAGAAAAGCTCAAAGAGGAATATTTCAAGTTCTGAAAGAAAACAACTTCCAGCCCAGACTAATGTAAACTAAAAAACTATTTCAAAGTCAATGGAGAAATAAGATACTTCCATAACAAAGGACAACTGATGAAATTCATGACCACAAATCC
Organism: Hydrochoerus hydrochaeris; assembly: GCA_004027455.1. Classification (NCBI taxonomy): domain Eukaryota; kingdom Metazoa; phylum Chordata; class Mammalia; order Rodentia; family Hydrochaeridae; genus Hydrochoerus; species Hydrochoerus hydrochaeris. Next base: position 107,866 of record PVLA01006924.1, read on the forward strand.
AGTACTAAAAAGTGTACTAACAGATTCTCTAGACAGAAAGAAAAGTGAGCACAATTTCAAGAACAGAAAGAAACCACCAAGCAAGGCAAGCAATTGAATAGAGAGGGAAAGCAAGAAAACAACAGTAGGAAAATAACATTACAAATACAAGCCAATTCATATCAACTATTACTATAATAGTAAATGGTCTCAACTCAACAATAAAAAGAAACTGACTGGCAGAATGGATCAAGGAACAAGATCCAACAATATGCTGTATACAGAAAACACATTGAAATAAAAACGTTTACAGACTAAAAGTCAAAGGATGGAAAACAATATTCTATGCAACAGGAACCCAGAAAAAAGCAGCAGTAGCTATTCTATTGGCAGAAAATGAGAACTTCAAACCAAGAATGATTAAAAGACATAAAGAAGGTCACTACATACTTATTAGGGGGAAAATTCAAGAGGAAAAAATAACAATCATAAATATATATATATATATATATATATGCCAAATATGGGAGCACTCAACTACATAAAGCAAATATTAATAGACATGGAAAAACATAGAAGCAAAACCACAGTTATAATGGGGAACACCGTTATCACAAGTGACAGGTCAACAAAACAAACAATCAGCAAAGAAATAATAAAACAGAATCAAACCTGTGAGCATATGGATTTAGTAGATATTTATAGTATCCTACCCAAGAGCATCATAATGCACATTCTCATCAGCTTGGCATAAGACTTTCTCTACAATAGATCATACATAAGCCCACAGAACATGCTTAAGTAAATACAAAGGAATTGAAATTATCCCATGCATATTATCTGATCATAGTGCACTGAAATTGGAAATTAATGACAATATAAACTGCAAAAACTCCACAAACACATGGAAATTAAATAATACCCTCCTGAACAACCAATGGGTCACAGAGGAAATTAAAGAAAAAATTAAAAATACCTACAGTTAAATGAAAAAGCAATACCGCTTCCACACCCATGTGGGATGCAATGAAAGCAGTAATAGGGGGAAATTTATAACAGTGAATTCTTATATAAGGAAACAGAATGAGAACAAATAAACAACCTAATGCTATACCTTGAGCTTCTAAAAAAAGCAAGAGCAATCCAAGCCCAAAGCCCAAAAAAGGAAGGAAATTATAAAGATCAGAGCATAAATTAACAAAATTGTTTCTAATAAAACAATACAAAGAATTAATGAATCACAGGGTTGATTCTTTGAAAGAATAAATAAAATTTATAAGCCCCTATCCAACCTTATCAAAAAGGGAAGGAAAATACTCAAATTCAAGCACTAACAAATGAAAAGGGTGAAATCAATACAGATCTTGTGGAAATTCAGAAGATCATAAATACTTACTTTGAAAATCTATACTCTCATCCAGGCCCAAAGCATGCATGGGTGCTGAAAAACTCAACACCCAGGGATGCCTTGGAGCTTCACTCCCAGGTGATAAGACCACACCCCATGTCTGAAATCACCCAAGGATGCCCAGAGAGTCCAATCCAACCTAACTGGGCCATGTCCAGTGAACTCCAAGCAGCTGGGTGGGCCCCAAATTGAGTCCTAGGCTCAAAGCATGCATGAATGGAACCCAGCATGCAGGGAACCCTTGGAAGTTAGCTCGCAGGCAGTAAGACTCTGCCCTGTGTCTGAAATCTCTGAAAGATGCACAGGAGGTCCAAGTAGGCCTAACTCGGCCATGCCCAGTGAACTCCAAGCAGTTGGCTGGGACCCAAATTTAGTCCCAGGCCAAAGCATGTGCAGGTGGAAAACCAGAACCCAGGGGAATCTTGGAACTTCATGCCCAGGTGGAAAAACCCTGCCCCACATTTGCAATCACTCAAAGACACTCAACAGGTCCAAGCAGGCCTAACTGGGCCACAACTAGTGAACTTCAAGCAGCTGGCTGAGCCCCAAATTTGGTCCCAAGCCCAGAACATGTGTGGGTTGAAACCCAGCACACAGAGAAGCCTTGGAACTTCCATCCCAGGCAATAAGACCACTCCCTGTGTCTGAAATCACAGGAGGTTGCACAGGATTCCCCATGAGCTTAAATGGCCCATGCCCAGAAAAATCCAAGGGGCTACTTATTGCCTTCTGTCTGCCCCAGGAGCCAAAAGTGGGCCAGGTGATTCTCACCGCATAGGGGAAACCTTGAAACATCACTCAAAACCCAGAAATATAGGGAAAAAACAAAACAAAAGGGCAAAATGCAATCTCAAACTTCCAGCCAAACCCAAACAACATTAGGAGACACAGACACAGAAGAAAATATAAGCCATACATCTGAAATGCCTGAAATGATATCAGTTGAAGTAAAGAAACAACTCTGGGAAGCTATAAAAGAACTCAAATCAGAAATAGTCTCCCAAGTAAAAACAAAACTCATAAATGTAATAAAAGAAATGTTGAACACATCTAAAGAAGAAATAGCTAAAAAATTAGAGGAACAATGCAAAAAGGTGGAAACTCTGAATGAAAAAAATAAGTAACAAACAGAATGCATGAAGCAGATTCAAAGAGATATACAGGAAATCAAAAATTCCACCCAAAGTTGACAAAATTGCCTCAATGAAAGTGAAGGTAGAATTTCAGACTTCAAAGACATGATTGAAGCTAGTGAACAGGAAAGGAAAGATCTTTTAAAAATAACAAGGAACAAGGAAATAACAATTCAACAACTGCAAGATGATGCAAAGAAAAAACATTGATAGGTATAAATGAAAAGGAGGGTGACAACACAAAGGTTATCAAGAGGCAATTTACAAAAGCAATAGCTGAAAATTTCCCAAACATGAGAATGGAAACTGACATATGGATTAATGAAGCATATAGAACTCCAAATAACCATAACCAAAATAAAACTATGCCCAGACATATAATAATTATCATCCCAAGAATCCAACATAAGTACAGAATATTAAAAACTGCTACAGAGAAGAGACAGATCATCTATAAAGGAAAACCTAACAGAATCACAACAGACTCCTCAACACAAACAATGAAGTCAAGAAGAGTATGGAGTGAAGTATTTCAGATCCTAAAGGAAAACAACTTTCAACCCAGACTGATATACCCTGCAAAACTGTCCTTCAAAATGCATGGAGAAATAAGATGCTTCCATGACAAAGAACAGCTGAAAAACATCATGATCACCAAACCAACCCTGCAAATAATACTGAAAGACATTTAGATACACATAAGAAAAAAAAAACACTAAGCAAGACAGACACTTAAACAGAATGGAAACGTAAAGATACAACAGCAAAAAGATAACATGTCAACAATAAATCAATATATAATAGTTATAACAATTAATGTAAATGGCCTCAATTCACCAATTAAACAGACTGGCACAATGGATCAAGAAACAATGTCCAACTATATGCTGTCTACAAGAAACCCATCTAACCCAGAAGGAAACTCATAGACTGAAAGTCAAAGGATGAAAAACAATACTTCATGCAAAAATAACTCAAAAAAAGCAGGGGTAGCTATTCTGCTTGAAGACAGTGTGAACTTCAAACCAAGAATGATCTGAAGAGATAAAGAAGGTCACTACATACAAGTTAAGGGAAAAATTCAAGAGGAAGAGATAACAATCTTAAATATATATGCACCAAATTTGGGAGCACCCAGCTATACAAAGCAAGTATTAACAAAAATGAAAAATCAAATAAGCAATAACACAATCATAACAGGAGACCTTAACATGAAATTGACACAAAGGGACAGATCAACTAGACAGAAAATCAGCAAAGAAATAACAGAACTCAATAACAGCTGTGAACAAATGGACTTAGTAGATGTATACAGAGTGTTCCATCCAACAACATCAGAATATATATTCTTCTCAGCAGTACATGGGACATACTCTAAAATAGACCATATACTAGCCCACAGAACATATTTTAGTAAATGCAAAAGAATTGAAATTATCCCACGCATGTTATCGGATCATAGTGCCATGAAACTGGAAATTAATGATAAAAAACTGCAAAAACACCACAAACACATGGAAATTGAATAATACACTCTTGAGCAATCAGTGGGTCAAAGAGGAAATTAAAGAAGAAATTAAACAATATCTACAAGCAAACAAAAATACAACTTACTGGAATCTGTGGGATGCAATGAAAGCAGTCCTCAGAGGAAAATTTATTGCACTGAGTTCCTACATTAGGAAAACAGAATGAACACAAACAAACAATCTGATACTACACCTCAAACATCTAGAAAAAGAAGAGCAAGCCTAGTACAAAGCCAAAAGAAAGGAGGAAATTATAAAGATCAGAGCAGAAATTAATGCAATAGAGACTAAGAAAGCTTTACAAAGAATCAATGAATCAAAGAGTTGGTTCTTTGAAATAGCAAATAAAATTGATAAGCCCCTAGCAAACCTTATTAAAAAAAAGAAAGAAAAGACTCAAATTCATGCAATATGGAATGAAAAAGGTGAAATCACTACTGACTCTGGAAATACAGAAGATCAACACCTATTTCAAAAACCTCTACTCTCATAGGTTTGATAACACAGAAGAAATGGACAGATTACTAGAAACATATGAATGATGAAAGCTGGGTCAAGAAGATGTAAAACTGCTGAATAACCCAATTTCTATCAATAAAATTGAAAATGTAACTAAGCCCTTACCAATAAAGAAGAGCCCAGGCCCAGATGGATTCACTGTGGAATTCTACAAGAAATTCAAAGAACATTTAATGCTGACACTCCTCAAACTGTTCAATGAAATCAAAAGGGAAGAAATTTCCCCTAAGTCATTCCTGGAAGCAAATATTACTCTAGTACTAAAACCTGAGAAAGACCCAACTAAAAAAGAGAACCTCAGGCCAATCTTCCTAATGAGCATAGATGCAAAAATTCTCAATAAAATATTGGCACACAGAATGCAGCAAATCATCAAGAAGATTATACACCATGACCAAGTGGGATTCATGACAGGCATGCAGGGATGGTTCAACATATGTAAATCAATAAATGTAATCCACCATATCAATAGGGCCAAAAGTAAGAATCACATGATCATTTCTATAGATGCAGAAAAAGCTTTTGATAAGATCCAATACCCATTCATGACAAGAACCTTACAGTGAATTGGAATAGATGGCCTTTACCTCAGTATGATAAAGGCCATGTACAACAAACCAACATCCAGCATCATATTAAATGGCCAAAAACTGAAAGCCTTTACCTTAAAATCAGGCACAAGACTGATTTTTCACCACTCCTATTCAACATAGTACTGGAAATACTAGCCAGAGCAATTAGACAAGAGAAAGAAAAAAAGGAGTAAAGATAGGAAAAGAGGAAGTTAAACTGTCATTATTTGCAGATGATGTGATACTCTACATAGAAGACCCCCAAAACTCCATTGAAAGACTCCTAGTATAATAAATAAATTCAGCAATGTAGCTGGATACAAAGTCAATACTCAAAAATCTCAATAGCATTCCTATACACTAACAACAAAATCATTGAGAGAGAAATAAGACAAGCCACACTCTTCACAATAGGATCCAAAAAAATGAAACACTTAGGAATTAATCTAACAAAAGAAGTAAAAGAGCTATACAGGGAAAATTATAATACCCTGAAAAATGAAATCAAAGAGGACCTCACAAAATGGAAAGACATCCCTTGTTCATAGAAAGGAAGAATAAATATTGTGAAAATGGCCATTCTTCCAAAATTGTTATACAGATTCAATGCAATCCTGATGAAAATACCACCAACATACCTCATAGATCTAGAGAAATCACTCCTAAAATTCATCTGGAACCAGAAGAGACTTAGAATAGTAAAGGCAATTCTAAGCAGCCAAGGCAAGGCAGGAGGCATCACAATCCCTGACTTGAAATTACACTACAAAGCTGCTGTAATAAAATCAACATGGTACTGGAATAAAAACAGATCAGAAGATCAATGGAATAGACTAGAAGATACAACCACAACTACAAACACACTCAACAATCTTATCTTTGATAAAGGAGTCAAACGTGTTCACTGGAAGAACGATAGTCTCTTTAATAAATGGTGCTGGAAAAACTGGCTATCCATAAGCTGAAAACTAAAACTAGGCACAAGACAAGGATGTCCCTTATCATTGATCCTATTCAACATAGTACTGGAAATACTAGCCAGAGCAATTAGACAAGAGAGAAATAAAAGGAGTAAGAAAGGAAAAGAGGAAGTTAAATTATCATTATTTGCAGATGACATGATTCTCTACATAGAAGACCCCCAAAACTCCATTATAATCTAGGCATAGTCACAGTGATATATGTGCACCCACATTTATAGCAGCACAATTTGTAATAGCCAGATCTT